>MU221915.1:172431-198177 GCA_018584345.1 Thuja plicata
CATTTATTTTCATAGATTTCTTGTTGATTCACTATGATGTATAGATACTCATGTGTGGTGTGTTTCTTTCTAGCATATTTTGATGTGACATCGGGTCGATGTCTTCTCCTAGTTGGGAGGGATGTCACGACTCGACCCTTGCGACTTGTCATTTTCAGACTTGTCATGCGACATTTTGACTATGTTGACCGAGTCATTTTGATTCGACTAGGTCATTTTCCATAGATGCTATGTTTTCTAGTTGATTTTCTCGTTATGGTTTTAATTAGCAGTAATTGTAACCTTAGATAAGTTATGATGGATAATATCATGAGAATGCGAATATTATCATGATGTTTTATAGAAGTTGATGTTATGATTTCATGCATATATGATGAATTTTGACGTAATTACAATAAATGTGTTGATTATGGATAATGGTGTTTAAATGAAATGTTTTAACTTTTGATTAAGGGTTAATCATGTACTGATACAGTGTTTCAGTTTCGAGTATGTCTGTTGAATGCAGGATGAAGGCAGGAGTGTGGTTGAGGTAGAGAAGGTTAGCTCCCAGTTCTGGGAAGTACGGATGGTCTAGTTGGCCTGATCTCTGCACACACCACCTAGAAAATTCTTATTTTGCTAACGTGTTATTTTCTTTTATTATATTGTTTTGAAGGTATATGTGAATGGAAAAAAAGTAATGAAAATTTTAAATTTCACCTGGCACTTATAGTAGATGCGTTGTGTACATAGGGTATTACTTATTTTCTTCTATTTCTCTCTCCAATTTAAATGTGAATATTGTGAAAATGTAAAGAAACAATTACATTCCAACTATATGTTCTGTTATGTATGTGTGGGTTTTGGTTTTGGAATGTAAACATTAATGTATTACTAAAGTGGAAGGGAAGAAAAAGATTTATTGGTTTAATTATTATTGTTTATCCAGAAGAATAAAAATGGTTGAGAAGGAAGAAGGAGGGAAAGGTGGTTAAGGGAGACCATACTCCTTAATTGTGGGCATGCGTTCCCATTTGAAGGACTGCACGGGTGAGCAGGAATCTTTCCTGGATAGTAGTAACAGAATTGCAGAGGATAGACAGAGAAGGGGGGAAATCGTTGTGTTGGAATTAGAGGAGTGCTGGAATTCGTGGAACAAAGTTGCCAAGTTCAATCGGTCATAGCAAATCTAATCAGGTTCACCATCACTTCTTTAAACTGTTGAACATTAATCGCATATTATGTTATAGTCTGAACTTCAATAGTTCATTTTAGAAAAACTATGAATGGTTGAAAATGTAGAATGAAATCAGTCGGCTGCTGCTCATCATTTTGTCTGTTCTTTCTTTTTCTTCTTTAACCTGACACTATAATCTACCTTGTATGCACACTTTAGTCGCTTTTAATGTTCATGACCTTAATCAATGGGTGATCGGCTGTTGTGTGGTATTTTTCTTGTTACTCTGGCATACTGCTTACTTTGGCATTCTGCTTACCTTAGCACTGTAGTCCCTACTCTAGTGTCGTTCTTTATTCCACACCTTGTCTCAGCTGGAAATGTTCTTGTCTCTTAGGAATCGATGTGAATGTAGCTGTTCAAGTTTAGAGTTTTATCTACTCCACATTTATTGTGTTCAGTGGAAGTGTTGAGCTATGCATTGATTGGCCAGCGTCTTTTCTTAGCTCAACTGAATGGTGGCTATGCATGCAGATGTTAGCAAATTGTATCCTTACCTTCTGTTACATTATGCCCTTCTCCTAGCTTGGTCTTTCATTCTTCTTGTGGGAGTGTAACGTAGCTCTCCTGCGATAATTGGAAATCATGAGTAGCTGTAACAGACGTCCAGTGGAGTGGCTGTGTATGTAGATTTCACTACTTCCCTTGATCTATTTTCCACCCGACTCCTGCCATAGTTGATGTGCATGGTGCTTGGTATGTTTGGTTATGGTTGCCTTAAGTTGTCTGTGTGTGTTAATCAGAGTTTCCTGCTATCTTAGGCGCTCATTTAAACATTTTCCTAGCATTCTCCTTGCTACACGGTTTAACACAATTGCCGCCAAGTAGCTGTTGACATTTTCCTTTGTCCACTGTCATCTCAGCTTAGCCGTAAGCTTACTGTTGTTCTCCGTTTGTTTCAAGATCACTGTGATTATGTTTATGTGTGGTTAGAATGAAAAATGCCTCAGAGTTTACACAGAACCGGAGATAGAAAACATTTAGTGTTACACTGCAATGTTAATTATGTTTTGTTAGAAAGAAATTCCTTAGAGATTCTTCGCAAGAAGTAACTTAAGAGAAACTTACTAAAACAATTTAAGTGTTCTCTAGAATTGATAATGAAATTTTGTGCAAAAGGGGAACTTCACTACCTAACTGTGTAAATCAGGAACTACAGATTTGGAAACAGCATTAGATACATGAATTGTATGTTTAATTATTTCCATGCTGAGTATTTTTAGTTTTTAAAACATTGTTTAAGACACTATGCTGGGTATATTTTTACAATTATAATAATACACTGCTGTTCATTTAAGATTCGTTAGGGTGCTCTGTGAATAGCCTACCGATTTTAGTCCTGGCATTTTATTTCATCTGAATGAGAATAGTCAAGTAAGACTAGCTGAGAATTATAGTTATTGATGACGGTGTAATTGAGTAGCCAAAATTTTATTTTAGAATACTTACTTTCCATGATGGTTGAGATTATGTATTGATGTGTATGTTTTATGGGAGGGTGTCGAATGTTGGAAAACCAGAGGAGGGTAAAAATGAATGTTATATCTGCCTGCCAGTAGAGACCTGGCAAAATTTCTTTGGCCAAAGCGTGTTTGCATATGTACTTTCTATATGCTGGTTAATTGATCCATCCCTCTGCCACATCCGTGTTAGATCTACTGTTAGACATATGTGTCAGTAGTATGTTCATGGCTACACCAGATCCATCCGACCTTCCAGCGCCAGTTACTAGGCTTCTCGGGCAAGGGTCGGCATGTTCTTTGTGACAGGAAGAACCCTGGGGGAGCTAACCACTCCGTGGTTGGGCGGATAAAAGTGCCTGAGCCACACTCCCATCTCGTGATAGCAGATGGACGCGTGTCCAATGGCTAAGGAGACAAGGACATACAGATGGACCGAGGTCCGAGGTATTTTCTTTGTAGTTATTCTATGTACCATTTTATATCTTATTATCTTTGCTTCATTTATGTACTGAGATGAGCTGATGTGTGGCGTGCAGGTCGACATCCAAATCATTGTGTACCACTTAATTGAGATAAACTATTTTGTTGCACTTAAATTGTTTGGAAGTCTGAGATGTGGTCGACTTTCCTTAATGTAATCGTCATAGCAATGTTGGTCATGTGATGACCTGGATATTCATCTTTTATGATGTCTTTATTATACTTTGTAAATTAATGAAGTACCGACATGTAGGTTGGCTTCCTTCTGTAATGCACATAGCTTATACGAGATCATATGATGGATTCTGCATACACCTTATGATGACTTAATTGTATAATTAGTCTTATAGTTATCTTGCTTATTGCGACGTGCAGGTCGTAAGTGTGTAATATTTCTTTCATTTAACATGCGAATATGAATGACTCAAGTTGTCGTTGTATATCTTCGACCATGTTCTCTTGTCGACTTTTCCGCTTTTTATGTTACTTATATGATGTGGCATTTTGTGGGTAAATGCAGTCTTTACATCTACCCATACACTCCGACCGTTCAACTTGTTCTGCCAAAGACAACTAAAATGTTCTGTCCAGCTTCCTGCCCAAGTGGTGACAGGAGACATAAACTTATTTGACAATTTTTAAAAATAAATAAACTAAAATTAAGAGACAATGATGCCCTATCGTCATTCTAGCTCATAATGAGGTCCCCCAAATTCATCAAATTTATCATCATATCCAATAATTCCAACCTATCACTTTTTTCAAATAATAATGTCTTCATGGGCAATGTTTCTCATGACTACAAAATCTGTACAAATAAAAAATAAAGAAATGTCAATCAAAATTAATGAAAAACATGTTATATATATTGGTGAAAATGTCTGATTGATTCTATAAATGAGGAGAAGACATATTTATACAATGCAGATCATGGTTTTGGATTAGAGAAAAATCAGGTTTTGAAGAGACCCCGCAACCCTTTACAACTTTACGAAAGATAAAACATTAAAGAACCCCAAACAGAACAGTCTGCCTAGCAAAAAAAACCAGCAACACCCCCGGAAAGGACCTGCACAAAAACCAGCAAAGACCCCTGAACAAACCCAAACAAAACAAAAAGCTAGACGCCACCTGCATCATATTCTCAATGATTTTCCCTTCCTCTTCTCCAATATCAGACATTTTCTCAGCAGTCTCACGCGGAAAAGAAACATCATTGGAAGCGACAGTCTCCTTCTTCAAACTAGCCCTTGTGTGCTTATCCGGCCCAAAAGGCGTGGCCTTGCTGTCATCAGAATCCCTATCAATGCAGATCATAGTTACCAACATTAACAGACAGTTATAAAACTACCAACTGGCAGTTAAACAACCAATACCAACTACACCTCCATTGTATAACACCAACATTTCCCAACTTTAATACATTGATCCTAAAAACATCAAGTTCGCTTTGATCCCTCGTACGTGGCTTAGCTTGGTGTTGACTCGATCCTCCTATCCAATCGGCTTCTTTCCTATTTCTTTGTTCTTTCAGTTGATCGTGTATTCTTAGACTCCTCCTTCCTGCGGTTTTCATGTCTTCAACTATCTCATGTGGCAGTCAAATGGTTGATTGAACAGATTAGATATCCTGTATTCTGCGTGGTTTTTGTGTGCGTTGGAAAAAATCTCTTATCGTGGGTTGTCTTTGTGCTTAAGAAAATGCTTTATCAAATGTTCCTTATCTTTTCTCTGCTCCTGATTGGCAAATTCCCTTGTCTCTGCTGCCACTCTTCACCAATAATCCTTACTCTTATGTACCTGCGTATGGTGGAGAGCCACCACTCAGCAGTTCACAATCGCGACTGGTCTAGCATCGCTATGATTCTCAACCATGGCTTTTCAAATATATTAGACTTGTAATAATCTTTCATCATTATATTTATTAATTCATGTTTATAATAATACACATCGTGGTTGATCTATTATATGTAATTTAATATATGTATTATATTAAGATATATCTATTAGAATATATTAAAATATATACAATTATACATATATATTGTCGATCAACATTATTATATAATTATATATTGAAAATATAACTTCTATATTATTTATTAATTATCGACTCTGTATGAAACTCTATAAACATGATTTTAATGCTAAAGTGTATTACATGGCTTGGATACATATATTATTATTTTAAGTGTCGTGATCAAGGGACATCACAATTGCCCCATCTCAATTTTGCTTGTCCTCAAGCATTTTAATGGACTCTTCTTTCTCCCAAGTGGCATCGTCCTCGGGTAATCCTTTCCATTTGATTAGGAATTTCGTAATAGTTCTACTCCTTATTTTCCTTTCCCTGGTGTCAAGGATAATTTCAGGTTCCAAGATCAGTTGTCCTTGATTGTCAAGAGGGGGTCATTATGTACATGGCACTACCTTTTATCCCAAAACTTTCTTGAGTCTGGAAAGATGGAATATGTTGTGAACTCGACTATTCTCGGGAAGATCTAGTTCGTAAGCCACTTCATTGACCTTCCTTAGCAACTTGTACGATTCATAGAAATGGGGTTTAAACTTTTCCGCCCCATTATTCTTAATTGAGGAGTGTTTGTATTGTTGTAACCATAAGAATAGTATATCTCCCACCAAAAATGACCTTTTTATATGATTCTTGTTAGCATATATATTCTATTAGTTTTGGGCATGGTGTAAGTTCTCTTTTAGGTTCTTTATAATATGAGTGCTTCTCTATAGGAAATTTTGTGTGCCTGGTACTTTGCTTCCTTGGATGATCAAACTCCCAAAGGATGTAACCTCATACCCATATAGTGCTTTGAATGGTCTCATCCCTATTGACATGTGATGTATGGTATTATAGAAATATTCTCCCAAGTGGAACCACTTTATCCAGGCTGGTTGTTGACCAATGACATAGTTCCTCGGGATCCTTCTACCCATTTATTTACTATCTTTGTTTGCTCATCAGTTTCAGGATGGTAGCTCGTACTAGGGGTTAAAGGTGTTCCTGCTAGTCAGAAGAGTTCCTACAAAATTGACTAAGGAACTTACTCTTTCTATCACATACAATATTCTAGGGAAGTCCATGTAGATGAAAATACTCTTCAAAGAATATCTCTACTATTTGGTGTGCTTTATATTTTGTGGAAACTGCAAGGAAATGAGCATATTTTGTAAGTCTATTCACCACAACAAAAATACTATCTTTTCCATGGATGTTGGGAAGCTCTATTATAAAATCCATGGATATGCTCTCCCAATTTTGGTTAGGAATAGGTAATGGTTGTAGTAATCTTGTTGCGTGTGTTTGTTCTACTTTATTTCATTGATACATCACTCATGTACATACCTCTGAACATCTTTCTTCAATCCCTTCCATGAATATTTCTCTCTAATATGCTTGTATGTTTTAAAATATCTCTGATGGCCAACTAATGGGTTATCATGGTACTCTCTCATGATGATGTATTTCATTTTAGATTGAGGGATTAAGTATATCCTTCCTTTATAGAGAATAAGATCATCCCAAACTGTGAAATCTCCATTGTGTATTTTTCCTTCTATGATCTCATTTTCTTGGAGGTCCTTACCATATTTAGAAATAATAGCTCCCTTGCAAACTCCTAAGATGTATGTGATATTGTTGAGGTAAGAACACATAGACAGAGCATATGCATCTCTGTTACTCACCCCTTTTATTTACTCGATCTCAAAATCATAAGCTTGGATTTTTCTCACCCACTTTTGTTGTCGATCATTTAGATATTTTTGGTTTAGAAAGAACTATAGGTTGTTATGATCTATCTTCACAATGAATCTCCCACAAACTAGATACTATCAAAAAATTTCTAAGGTGTGCATTATGGCCAACATTTCATTGTCACATATGGAATAGTATTTCTCTAGTTCTGTTAGCTTACGACTTTCAAATGCTATTGGGTGTTTCATTTGCATATGGACTTCCACAATCCCTTCTCATAATGCATCACATTGTACCTCAAATGGCATGGGAAAATCTGTGATGGCTAGGACCATGCATTAGCACATGGTTTCTTTAAGTTTCTCAAAGGCTTTTTGTACCTTGTCATTCCATGTGAAATCTCCTTTCTTTGTCAAGTCCATTAAGGGGGCTGAAAATTTTAAGAATCCTTTCATAAAGCATTGATAGTAGATATATAACCGTAAGAAATCCCTAAGTTTAGTAAGGGTCTTGGTTTTCAGCCATACCTTTATTGCCTTGGTCTTTTATTCATCCACACTCACTCCTTTGGCATTGATTTTATGTCCTAGGTAGAGTATTTCTTCTAGTCCAAACTTAAATTTTGAGAACTTGGGATATAATGAATCTATTTATAATATATTTAGGACTTCTTCAATATGTTGAAGATGTTCCTCCCATGTCTTACTATAGATGAGGATATCATCAAACAATATGAACATAAATTTTCTTAGTTGTTGCCTAAAAATGTGGTTCATACATGACTAGAAAGTTGTTGGAGTGTTGGTGAGACCAAATGGAAAGACTAAGAATTTGAAGTTCCCATAGTGGAATCTAAATGTTGTCTTTGGTACATCTTCTTCCCTCATTCTGATTTGATGATAAAAAATAGTGTGCTCCATGTAGTTCATCTTTTAATTCGTCTATCCTAGGGATGGAATATCTATTCTTAATGATTTTCTTATTTAAGGCTCCGTAGTCTATACACATTCTCATTGATCTATTTTTTCTTGACCATCACTAATGATGAAGTGAAAGGACTACTGCTAGGATGAATGTGACCCATCTCTAGTAATGCTTTGATTTTTTTTTCAATTTCCTCCTTGAATTTATGGGGATGACTATATGGTGTTGTTATGACTGGCTTTGGTCCTTCCTCTAGCTCTATGGAGTGCTCAAAACCTATTTTTGGGGAAAGACCTAGAAGGATATCCTCAAAGAATCTTTTGTATTTCTTAAGGATGGGACGAATATCTATATGGAATGTTTTTTCAATAGTAGATGATTTATCTAGAACCATCCATTGGGATATCCATTCACCTTGGTCATGCCTAATGATAGTTTCCATTCTTTTACATGAAACTATTTTGGGGGAGCCATCTGGTATTTCCCTTAAGGTTATTTCTTTCCCTTCTTGTTT
Source organism: Thuja plicata (assembly GCA_018584345.1). Taxonomy (NCBI): domain Eukaryota; kingdom Viridiplantae; phylum Streptophyta; class Pinopsida; order Cupressales; family Cupressaceae; genus Thuja; species Thuja plicata. The sequence goes on from MU221915.1 coordinate 180,744, forward strand.
AAAACATATTCTAGATTTGGGTTGTCCATAGTGAAGTGAACTAAGGAGTTTATCCATGACATTCCTAGGATAATATAATTTTGTAAATTCACAACATAAAAAATTTCTCTTGATTCTATGTCTTCCCAAGGTAACCTGCAATTGGGGAACGATCTTTGTGCATTGGTCAAAAGATTTGTTTGTCAGGGCTACTTTGAAACCTTTGAAATCTTGAGTCTTTAATCTTCTTTTTTTTACTAAGTGCTTGCTAATGAAGTCATGTGAAGCTCTTGCATCCACCAAGGCAGTCACCTTTTGTCCCTTAAGTGTTCTATTGATTTGAAATGGTCTATACTCATTTTCTTGAGTGATGATGGCTATTAATTAATGTTCTTGTTCATTGATCCTTGTCCTTTCGCTTGGAATTTCCTCCTCGCATGTCTCTTCTATTTTGTTCACTTGCCCTCTCTTAGATTGATGACCATGATTCCAATCTTCCTTACACTTAAAACATAAGTTTTCTTGATCAACTCATGTCTTTTTTGGCATCGGTGACCTGCACTCCATGGCCCATTGCATAAGTAACTTTGATTTCTTTGTTTATCCTTCTTTGGACCTTCATTTCAATGGGGTGTTTTGGATGTGAATTTTTTTTTTCTCTCATTGGAGGTATTAGATTCAACCTTTCTTTCATTTTTTATAGCTTCTTCGAGGGTTAGCAGTTCTAAGGGATTTACTATATCTTTACGGAATCTTTAAGCCCTTCAATAAATAGATAGGTGATTCTATCTTGCAAAATATCAGGGACCATAATGGAAAGTTTTTGGAATTCACTAGAAAACTCTTCCAATGTTCCATGGTGTTTGAGGTGTGTGAGATCTTTAAAATACCATTCAGGATGTTTCTGGTCAACTCTCCTAATGAATTTTTGAGAATATTCCCCATACGAGTTTATATCTTGGTGGCCAATGGAAATAAGCCTATGGTGCCACCATTCATGTAACCCCCCTCCAAATGAAGTATTGTGAACTGGACTATGTCTTCTTCTGTCATGGGGTTTAGGGTGAAGAATTTATTCAATTTTTGAAACCATGCATGAGTTTTTATCTTCCCCGATCCATCAAAGTTTGGACGTGTCACTTTTTTTACTTTGTTCTTGAGCTCTTTCTTTATGTTCCTCCTAGGTTCCTCTCATTGGTTTTATTCACAAAATTCTCTAAATAATACAAACTCTCTAATGTGGGGCTAGGGATTCGCATAAGCTAGATTGCAATTTCCTCAGTGTTATTCAATGGTTTATCTACTCTTTCTTCTTCTCTTGGTATCTCTTCCCTAGGGAAGAAAGGAGGTTGGGGTACTCTAGAGGTTGATGATACATTATCATTTTAAAAATGATTCAAACTAGTGTCCCTTCCCTAGGGGAGGGGGTGATTTTTCAGATTTGTTTTTTAAATTCCCCATTTTTTTAAGTCTTGGAGGAGGGTTTGGTTTGATTTCTCCATTTGAATTATCAGGGCTTGGTTTGTTTGTTCTATATAGGACCTCATCTCATTGGCTATTTGGTTATTCATGTTGGCCTTTCCTTTCCTTTCATAAATTGGCATAATTGATTCCTCACAGGATTGCATGATTATGCTCTAATACCAATGTAAAGACCATACCTCTTAGTTGATTCTTTCTTGATCCCTTGATAGTGAAACCTGTAACAAGTGTTAGTAGATAATTAAGATTAAAAAAAAAACTATAATTCAGCAACTACATCCTAAACCAATGCTAACCCCATGAAATCCTTAGCAAAAAATTCCAATTAGATTGCTTAACTCTCTTAAGAGAATAATTCTGATCTAAGCAACCATCTCCTTGAGAATACTTATTTAAGGCCTCTAATAATATCATTAATAGGTAAACCCATCAACACTAATCTCTCTCTCTCTCTCTCTCTCTCTCTCTCTCTCTCTCTCTCTCTCTCTCTCTCTCTCATATGGATATGTTAACCACTATAGTAATATACTGCTTCTTAGAGATTATAACAATCTCCCTCTGACATTCACTTGGAATGTCCTCTACTAAGCATAGCTTGGATCTCTGAATTTCCCTCCTTAGAACTATGGCATTTAAAAATACCAAGCATGGCTTGGGTCATATATTAATACCTCTGTCATAAATATTAATTTCCAAATAATAATACCTATGATATAAATAGTAATAACAATACCTATGATATAATAATACCTATGACTGAGCTGGATACTGGGTATGGATGAAACCCTCCGGGGTTTGAAGGGGTGACAGTAACCTATTTTCTTTTTCTGTTTTTGTTTTGATTTCCTGTTTAGGCTTTTTTAGTTGGTGAGGGGTGTCTTCATTCCCCCTCCTGTTTTGTTTTGTTGGTTTTGGTGGTGAACTTTGTGCTATCTTTGTATCTTTGATCTTGTTGGGTTTTGAGCCCATGTAAACTATTTTTTTCTTAATTTTCAAAATAATACCTCAATAGTAATACCTATAATATCTCTATTTTCATCAATACTTTTCTTTGTAAACAAGGAATCTGAGTAGCTCTTCTAAAAATGGGTTTTTTGAGGGTTGTCCTTCTCTACTTCGAGGAGATCTAATGGTATGTCAATGAGAAGATATAATATTGTGTATTTCTATAGTATATCTCAAGGTAAGTGCACCAAGATGGTGTGCAAAAAAGAGGGTATAAGTGGCCACTTTTTTTCTAAAATCAAGTAAAACATAAACTTGGAAGAGAAATTTTAGAGTCATGCACTCAAAATCAAAAAATGTGAAAATAAAAAATTGCAGTACTCAGAATCTAGTTTCTAAACTAGATTTTTTTTCAAAAAATGGATAAGATTAAGAGTGTCAAATTCGATGCGAACTAGAAAATTGTTCCTGATTGTTTTAGAAAAAATATATTGTAGTGTCTATTATGCACATAAAAAAGGTCAAAGTTAGATTTAGTACAAAAATTCTTTAGTAGAAAGATAGTTAACAGTGAGGGCTAGAAGTTGTCTATTTTTTTCTAATTTTTGTTGATTAATTTTTTTTGATAATTTTTTGAAGTGGGCACATCCTAAAAAATGAAATGCATGTTCATGCGCGAAACATAACATGCATCAAAACAATAATAAAATAAATTTTTTTTTTTTTTTTTAAAGTGTAAAGAATTAAGTGCACAACAATACTATATAATTTGTTTTAAATATGGTCAATTAGAGAAATAGGTATTAAAAACATTGTACACATGTCTCTAAGAACTATAGAGACACTGGTAAAACAAATTAAACTATAATATATTTTCAAATTAGGTAAAAACAGGTTTTAAAGGGGCCTCAAAACCCTGTACTTAAACTATATGTTAATCATGTCCAAAAATACAAAAAAAAATATGGTTAGGAATCTCAAAAGATGTGTAAAATTAGGATGGTACTTTTATAAATACCCAATTGATGATTTGTAAACCTGGTCATGAAGAAGTTGAGAGACCTATTTCAAAAAATAAAACACATGGAAAAGGATGGAAATGGAGAGAAAGGAAGCTCACAAGCCTTAGCCTTGTTATCCAAGCCTATTAACTAGACTTTTTCTTGACTTAGAAATTTACCAAACCTAAGAATGATCAAGTTATTTGAATTTAAAGTAAGTAAATCAAATTAGGGTTGTTGTTTTTTTCTTAAAAATAGGTGGCCACTTTTTTTTGCACTCCATCTTAGTGCACTTACCCCTTGATTCCTTTTTATATTAGCTGCCAAGTTAATGGGATTCAAATTATGGTATTCGGTGATTTTTTGGGGCAATTGTATTTGTTGTTTACTATGAATTACATCCACCCTACCTTCTATTCTTCTATCCTTTTCCTATTCCTCCCTTGTATGTGACTGGATCCTCCTATGCAATCGACTTCTTTCCTATTTCTTTGTTCTTTCCTATTGATCATGTATGATTAGACTCCTCTCTTCCTATGGCTTTGACATGTGTTCAACTATCTCACATGGAAGTCAAATGGTTGATTGAATATGTCTTGGTTGCAGATTAGATATCCTATATTTTTCATGGTTTTTGTGTGCGTTGGAGAAATTCTCTTATCGTCGGTTGTCTTTGTGCTTAAGAAAATTCTTTCTCAAATGTTCATTATCTTTTCTCTACTCTTGATTGGTGAATTCCCTTGTCTCTGGTACCACTCTTCACCAATAATTCTTACTCTTATGTACCTACGTATCGTGGGGAGCCACAACTCAGCAGTTCACAATCCTGACTAGATTGGCATCGCTATGATTCCCCAACCATGGTTTTTCAAATATTCTAGAGTTGTAACAATATTTCATCATTTTATTATTTAATTAATGTTTATAATACTACATATCATGGTTGATCTATTATATGTAATTTAATATATGTATTATATTAAGATATATGTTTTTGATTTAAAAAGTAGCCAAAATTGGGGGCTGACCCAAATAGACACAGCCAGCATGAGGAGTGTTGACAACCAGCAAAAAATACACACATCAAACCCTCAGCCTATGCCAATTTTAAAAACCAAAAACCATGAAAGAAAATCAACAGGCCCCAACTCCAACACGGAGCTGGTAACTAGCCTAGAAGTCCTAACAGGCCCCAACCTCACCATGAGGTTGGTAACCAGCCTGTGGTAATAAGTAGCAGTAAAGTTAGCATTAATAGTAAAAAATGGTAAACTAGCACTACAAAAACTTAAGTTTAACCGTAGCTCGAACAGGCCCACATCGCCCAACCAAAAAGTCCAGGAAAACAAATTAAACATAGGAAAAGGAAACTACTTGGGGTTACCTTCCCCGCCATTCAACAAGAGCTTAAGCCATTCGTCTGCGAGGAACTGGTACAGTTATTCATCCTTTCTCTCTCCTCTCGAAGAATTCACTTTCTCCATATGAAGGAGTTGGAGTGTAGTTGCTGCTGCATGCATGACCTTCACAGCAAAGTCTGTGATCCTATTAAAGATTTCCCTGAGACTTTTGATTTCCTCCCTAATTTTCCTTAACTCCTCCTTAGGGTCAGAAATCAAGATGGGCTCCTGAGGTCCTTTAGCTTTATGGGGAGTGTCACTCGCAACATCAGGCATTTTCTCATCTATCTTCTTGGAGTCCTCTGAGGATCCCTTAGGATCTTTGTTATCATTGATAGCCTTGGTGTTATCTTTTTCTGCTAAGGGGCTGGGTAGTTAAGAGCGGCGAGTCCGCTTTCTTCTCCTCAAAGAGCTTTTTCTTTGAAAGGTCAAAGGAGGGGAGACAGAAACTTGCAGAGACTTGAGAGTCGTGACTTTTCTCAGTCCCTTCCCCAATAGGGCTTTTCTTCTTTTTTTCCCTTTCTCTCTCCTCAACCTTAACTTTCTTCCCCATTTTAGCATTCCCCCTGGTGTCCATCTTAATTTCTTCTTCCTCCTCCGACTCTTCTTCCTCTTCATCCTCATAAGGGCTTCTCTTTCTCACATCTTTTTTCTTGTATCTGGTTTTGGTGGTGATTTTGTTAGATCTCTGCCTACTATCATTTTCCTCCTCTCCTTCAGAATCAATGGTGATTTAGCCACCGTCAGTAGAGCCTATTTTATCCTTCTTGGAAGCAGGGGTTTTTGAAGAAGTCTTGGGGTTAGAAAGAGTAACTTGTAGCTCATTAGGATTCTCAGGAGACACCACAAAGTTATGAAGAGTAACAGTCCTAGGCAGATAGAGGGTGAGATGGAAATTGTAGAGGCATAGCATTAAACCCTGATGGAGATTACAATAATTCTGCCTGGATTTCATTTTTTCTCTGACATCCATAACATATGCTTCCATCGAATGGAGTAGAAAAAAAGGAAAAGAGATGAAATCATTGTACTTGAAGTGGTTTAGGAGCGGGAAATGATAGTTGTAATAGGTGTCGAAGCGGCCTTCTAGAGTGATATACTTCATCAAAACAAGGCACATTTCATTCCACGAGGCGGGCAACACCATTCTATTGAAACCTCCCCGTATGCATTTGGTAGCCTCCATTTTTTTGAAGAATCTTTTCATATGGGTGTCATCACAGCTTTTGGTGATCTTCTTCCATTTTCTCCCCTCTGTGGAGAGACCCGTGGCCTGTGCAATAACCTCCTCATTAATCTCAAAAGGAATGCCATTTATCATGAATTTACACTCATCCCAAGTTTTTACCAGCTGCAGAGAGACCAGTTCATCACTGCCGCCCATAGCCTTCATGAACGGATAGAAACCTCCCTCCTTCAAGTATTTGACAATGCGCAAATTTTTGATGAATTCATCCTCGATCCTAGTGGGTTCCACCCACACCATGTCCCCGCCCATCTCTGAGCTGTAATCAGACAAGTCTTCCTCCTTGGTCTCAACCGACATCCCACCTATCACTCCTTTTTTCAACACAAACCTCACCAGAATAAAGCAAGCAACCCAGCAAACGTAGAATGTTTTTCTCTAGACAAAAAACCAGGTGGTTTTATTGTCTGACTCCTCGCAAAGTTGGCTCGTACAGATCACGTGGTTGGCCAAGATGAAAGAATAATCTTTGCAAGCCGAGAAATGATAACACCATAAAGGATTAATTCAACCATTAATCACAATAGTCTTGTCAATCTCCCCCTTGCACGTGCCACGCTCCACCTCTTCTTTAAATTTAAAAAAGCCCATACTTTTTCTAAAAATGGCTTAGATAGCCCATCTTTTTAGCTGGCAATAATTAATTGAACCAAATCCCGTATCTCTTTTAAAATTTTAATTGATGTGGCACCTTGTGAACTTGCCCACCGCCTTTATCGACCTATCAAAATCAACCTCGTAATTCATTATTAAAATTACTTTCTTTTTCCACAAGAAAAATAACATGCTTGGGTAGAGAATTTAAATTTCTCTAGCATCTTAAGCCATTCTCAGCAAGACCCATGGTCACTGGCATGTCAGCCACCGCATTACCTTCTCAGTAAATGTGTTGAAGCTTGAAATCATCAAACCTGGGGAGCAACAAACAGATGTCCTGCAGCACATTTGCTAGCATCCAACCAGTAGTAGAGTTGCCTTTAACAGGCTAAATCACAATTTTAGAATCACATTCTATGATTAATCTTTTAATCCCAATATCAGTCGCCACCTTTAAGCCCCAAAGGAGAGAAGACATCTCAGCCATATTATTAGACCCCTTCCCTAGGTGGATCGCATAGGCCATGATCATGTGACCCTTTTGATCACTAAGAATAGCTCCACCCGCAGTAGTACCATTGGAGGCAACGCCATCAAAGTTCATCTTGGTTATATTTTCCTCTGGGGGTGACCATTTAGTATTTAGTCTAGCCAGAATCTTGGAGTAGTCTGTCGCGTAGAAAGAGGTTCGAAGAATCCATTCCTTATCTATTATACACTCCATTCCCTTGGGGGGTGGGGGGGGATTTTCTAGTGACAGGTGTCTAGGTTTTCCTTCAGCAGGTTCACAGCTAGCCGCACCGTTCCTTCAACATTATTGTCCTCCCATCTAAAAATCTGATTTTTTCACTCCTTCCACGGACTCCAACAGACATGTGGGAGTAATAAATGCCAAAGGATGTTAATGAGAGGGTGCTCAGCTATGCAACCCCAGTTAGTGATAAATTGGTCTAAGTGCTCCAAAAAGACCCAGTCCAGCTGAAGTTTACTCATGATTTTGGCCCACACCTGAGAAGCATAAGGGTAATGTATAAGAATATGATTTATTGTCTCAGCCTGCACTTTACAAAGAATACACCTGTTAACCAGCTTGACTCCCCATTTCTGGAGGTTTTCCAACGTAAGGATTTTTCCATGAAGAGTAGTCCACCAGAAAAAGTTGATTTTGGGGATGAGTTGAGGAATCCACACCTTTCCCCAACTCATCTCATTAGCCAAAACATTAATGTTAGCTAGGTAAGTAGATCTGACCGTTACCTCCCCAGATTTTCTATGACACCACACAACCTTATCAACAATTTGAGAGATAGGGATCCTAATTTCAACAATCAGTTCTAGTAGCTCCAGAATGTAGGGGGGACATACTCCTAGTCATGGTAAGCATTAGCAAGGACTTTAAATTTATTATCTTATGAAATGTAGTCACTGACTTTGTCACCAAAATGAAAAATCAAACGATCCCTGATGAGTCCAAGTTTGTTCCTACTGAGAGGTTTATCCCCCACCCACTAGTCCTCCCAAAATCGTATCTACGTACCATCACCCAACACCCATTTTAAATCTTTGAGGAGGTTACCTTTACTTTTCACCATGAAGTTCCAGAATTTAGAGCCTGTGGGGTAGTTTTGACCCAGGGGGAATTGGTCATTTAAGAAGTATTTGGCCTTCAATATTTTACACCAACCGGAGTTTCCCCTAAAAAGTTGCCAACCAAGTTTAGTAATCAGTGCCTTATTAAGATATTTAGTCTTTCTCCCTCCCAGCCCTCCAACATTCTTAGGTTGGCAGACCATATCCCAGCTAACCAGGTTCATTCTAGCCTTTTCCTCCATTACAGACCATAGAAAGTTCCTCTGCATTTTTTCCAGTTTCTCCACTCTTCTGTCATTGATTTTAAAAAGTGAGAGGAAATAAACAGGTATTCCTTGAAGGGCCGCCGATAGAATTTGGAGTTTACCCGCATTACTGAGGACCTTTCCTTTCCACCCGACAATTTTTTTCTACATTTTTTCAAGGATGGAGTTCCAGAAAGGGTCAAAGACTTCCTTCACAGTGAGAGGGAGCCTGAGATAGGTATCGGGAAGCATACCTCCCTTACAACCAATACATTCCATAATTTTTATCTGGGTTCTCTATTCAGAATTAAAGAAGTAAATTTTTCTTTTTCTATAATTAATCACCTAGACCGAAGCCTCTGCATAATCATTTAACAGAGCTTTCCATTCTCTCACTTCTCTAATACAAGCTTTCCCAAATAGAAACATGTCATCCACAAATTGTTGAACGACTTCTGGAGGAAGAGTGGATGTCGGTTTGAACCCAACAATGCATCCAGTAGCCTCTAGTCTCAATAAATTATGAGCCAACACCTCAGCCACAAGGAGGAACAAATAAGGGGATAGAGGGTCACCTTGGTGCAAGCCCCTCTCTGGACTAAAGGACCCCCAAGGTGAGCCATTAACCAGAACAGAAAATTCAACTGTTTCCACCGCCTCCTTAATGATTCTTATGAAGTTAGCATGAAAGCCAAGATTCTTTAGCACCCCATACAAGAAGCTCCATATCACCTTATCATACACCTTTGAAATGTCTAGTTTCAGCGCCATGCCAGTATTTTTAGCTCTGTCCATCGAATGAATTATTTCATGGGTAGTGATAACTGCGTCTAGGATTTGTCTTCCTAGAACAAACCCCTTCTGGTTGGGACTAATGATTTTACCAAGGAGAGGTTTAATTCTATTGGTGATAATTTTAGATAGGATTTAATAAATAGTATTACAGAGGCTTATGGGCCAGAAATCACTTAGTTCCTTGGGGTCTTGAACTTTAGGGACTAGAAAAATGTAAGTTTTATTAATTATTTTGATAATTTTGCCGGTTCTTACAAAATCACGAGCAACATGAACAAGATCATATTTTATGACCTCCCAAAAGTGCTTGAAGAAAGCCGGGGGAAAGCCATCCAGAATGGGAGATTTGAAAGCACCCATGGAGAAAACATCAAATTTGACTTCCTCTTTAGAAACTTGGGATAGAAGCATATCATTCTCTTCTCTAGTAATAGCAGTCAGGATAGCCTCCAAGAGATGAGAGCTATCAGAATCCACCCCCCTTTGAATCAGACTTCTGAAAGTGTCATGAAAGAAATCTGCAGCATGATTACCCATGTCTTCTTCCTCAGACATCACCACCCCACCAAAAACTAGGGATTTAATTATATTCCTTCTTTTGTGAATTGAAGCAGATCTATGGAAAAAAGCCAAGTTGCAGTCACCTTCCTTGAGCCATTGGATACGAGATCATTGCTTCCAGAAGATTTCCTCCCTCTTGAGGTTATATTTCCATTTTTTCCTCCAGCATTCCTCCTCACTATGAGCTTCCCAAGAGGAAGTTCCCATGGCCATATCATTTTGGAAGAGCTTAAGTTTCTCCTCTATCTCTTTCTTACATTGAAATATGTCCCCAAACTTAGTTTTGCTCCACCCATGGGCCTCCCTTTTGATAATTTTTAACTTCTCAGCAATTCTAAACATAGACATTCCCCTAATAGGTGTATTCCACTACTTTTTTATACAATCTTCAAATTCCTGGTGAGAATGCCACATGATCTCATAGCGGAAGGGATGGGGTATAGCATGGGCTTTTTCCTCCCAATCAAGGATCAAAGGAGAGTGATTAGAAACAGTCCTAGGGAGGTGGGAGAGGAAAATCAAAGGGGAAATATCCCACCCATCAGAGGTCATCCACCTATCCAGCCTAACCTAGATAAGGTGCCTACCTTTTCTACTGTTAGACCAAGTAAAACCCGTTCCCTACAACTCAATATCAACCAAATCACGTATCCTCATGAAATCAGCCATCTCCTAGATACTATCAGAATAGTCTTGGGAACCCCCCAATTTCTCAAAAGGGTAAAGGGGAGAATTAAAATCCCCAGCACACATTACAGGGTGATCATGGTTAGCATCAATAAGGTTAGAGATTTTCCCCCAGACTCTACCCCGTTCACTTCTAGAATTTGGGGCATAAATGTTGAACATATACCAGGAAGAATTATTCCAAGTAAAAAACACAACAAGAAAGTTATGAGAAGAAGCCACAATGTTCCAAGATAAATTACTACGGTTCTAGAGAGTAGCAAAACCACTAGAAGCCCCATCAGCTTCACTATATAGAAAGGCTGCTCCCATCCAAATTTTATCTACCAGCGGCACAAAGTTATGGTACTTCATTTTAACCTCTTGGATGAGAACCACATCAACTCTGAGTTCCGTTATATACTTCTTCAAAGAGAACTATTTTTGTGGGTTGTTCATGCCCCTTATGTTCCAGGATAGGAACTTCATCTTTTACCTTTTTGAGAGTCTTCCAGGGTTAGTTGCCTTCCACTGGCAATGGCCCTTGTTGCTTCCTTATCTCTAACCACCCTAGCTATCAGGCATCCAACTTTATTTTCACTTCCCACATCTGCCTTCTTTTTTGACTCCAGTCCTTCATCCATCTTCTTGCTCTTGGTTTTCCATTTAGGTTCTGACCAGTCAAAAGTAGTAGTTGAGGGTGACATGGAGGTTGATCTCATCATCCCTGACTCATTTTCTAATCCACTATGCCCGGTGGAAGAAGTTTCTCCCCAAAATTTTCCTGTCAGCACACTCCCAGAATCCTGAGTCTTATTCTCCTTACTGGCTTCAATATCATTTCCTAAACTATTAGGACTATTTACGAGAGAGTTAGAGACATCCATTTAGACTATGACCATCTCTCCATCTTCAAGGGCTGTCCCCATCTCAGCTTCAGCATTCCCCGTGAAAATCTCCTGTTCTTCTAAGGCCTCAACCTTCTTGGCCTCTGTGTTCCTTTCTGATCCTTCCTTCACTAGCCCTTCTTCTAAGGCCTCAATCTTCTCAGCCTCTATGTTCCTTTCTGATCATTCCTTCACCAGCCCACCTACATGGGGGGAAACCCACCAAGGGAAGGTTGTTCTATCATGGTATCCACCAAAGACATAACCTGGAAGGTCTCACTAACTTTCTCAATCTGAATCTTAGGAGGGGATCTCGCATTAGGTTGTTCCTCCTTCCTAGTGGAACCCTTACATTTTGTTTCCACATGCCCATTTCTCCCACATTTATGGCAGTGTAGAGTGGCATTTTCATAAATAATGGCCTGGTTCCAGTTCCCCCATTTGGACTTTAGCAGTACAAAGTTGGGAAGGGGCTTGTTCATAGAGACATTAATGCAAAATCTGGCGAACACCATATGTGACTTAGTCAGAGTAACTGTGTCAGTTGTCATATAACTTCCAAAGGAGTTCCCAATCCATCGAAGCACTTTATCAACCCAGAATTCCAGGGGAAGACTAGGAAGACGGACCCACACAGGCACTGCTTTTTGTAGTTCAACTTTTGGGTTGAAACCTGGCTTCCATTTAGCCATCAGAAGAGCGTACTTCCCATAGCACCAGCTCCCTATAGAAACACTAGTAAAATTTACCTCAGCATTAAATCTAAATAGGAACAGATTCCCTGGCATAGTAGAAACTGACAGGGACCCTTTCACTTCCCATTTGGTTGTACACCAACTACGCACCAACTCTATGGTGGGCCTAAAGGCTACAAACCTCCCAACAAGGGCAAGTTGTAGGGCAGCAAATATGTCCTCAACAACTCCATCTGGGATAGAGATCTCAGGACCAAATTCTTCAGCCAAGAATTCTGGCATATCAGGGGTGTCAGGAGACCCTGATCCCAACACCACCTTCTTCCATCCCCCCAGCGCACCATCTATGTCAACCCCCACTAGCTTTGAAGGGGACACATTAAAATGCCCGCCTGGGATTTTGGACAAGGTGAGCCAACCAGCGCAGAGGGAAAAGGGCCAACCCCAGCCGAGGAGTGGGGTTGTGAAGCAACTCTCTGAGATAGGACTAGAAATAGGTCCGTGCAGTCACTCCCTGGCTCCCCCGGTCGAGTAGAGGCTGAAGCCAGCATTCAAAAGACAAACGGGCGGGAACCAAATGCAGAGGAGTTACAGAGCGGGTTGAGCTCAGATATTGTTGCCCTTATAAAAATATTTTAAGATATATGTTAAATATATTAAGGAACATGTATTAAAATATATACTAATATACATATATATTCCAGATCAAATGATAATATATTGAAAATATAATTTGTATATTATTTATTAATTATCAACTTGGCATGAAACTCTATAAATATGTTTTTTTAATGCTAAAGTGTATTACATGGCTTGGATACATATATTATTATTTTAACTATATTAATCGAGGGACATCACATTGTTCATGTTGTGTATTCCAAATCAAAGAATGCATAGGGAATTGTTTGATGTAATTTCTCCCACCCAAATTCTAGAAGGTTTCATGAGAATACTTATGATGGTTTATTATAAAATATTATATATTTTGTAATGTCGGCCTAAGTTGTAGAAAGACCTCAGATATTTCCAAAAATTTTCTAGAATTTTCCAAACGCCTCTATATAAAGAAGCATTATGTATTGGGTTTGGCATCAAGGTGGATCAAGGTGGCTTTGGTGCATTCTTTTTGTGTTAAATTTCTATGTATTTGTGTTTCATTCATATTATATCCATCCCTTCAGATTGGTGTCAAAGCATGTCATATAATTTTTTGAAAATAATCAAATCTAGGGAAAATTTTTGGGGTTGTTGCAGGGAGTTGGAGAACAAAAAATCACATGTAGATGTTTCCATTGTTCAATAAAAAAATAGAGGATTCTTGTTCAAGGGAAGTCATAGAGGACTGCTCAGTATTTTCACCCTTTGATCCTAAGTTTTATCAATATCAGATTTATGGATGTGTCGAACAAGAAAATTGTAGGCAAAGAGTTGTTGGAGGAGACAGAAGAAGATTTCTAGAGAAGTGTTTAGTACAATTTAGATCTCTACCAGTCAAGGGTTTTCTAAAGGTGTCAAGGTTCGTAAAAGTAAATGAAAATCATAGAACTTAAGAGAAAACTCTAAATTGAGAAATCTTATCAAAGGCCAATAAGGAGGTGTGCAATCATTGGAGATACCAATTAAAGGATTTCACTTGATGAACAGAGTTTCCCAAGCTCCCAAAGTTAGAAGTGAAGGTTGTGGTTGCCACTAATTTGGGCTTAAAGAATTTAAATGTTCAAAGAAGCTACTTGGACAAGTTTTGAAATAAGAAGACTAACTAAGATTGAAGGAAGATAATTCACCTTGCATTCAAAAAAATTGTGATTTTATTCTGCCTTGGCTTTGAAGTGTTAACGAAAAACAAAGATCTTTTATTCTCGTTGATCATCTGACTAGATACCACCTCATAATCATCTAAAGATTTTTTATATTCCTTTCTTAAGCTACTATAGATCTACCCATTAGGATTGTGTCATCCACAAACTATTGATGGGAGTACACCAAATTATTGGAAGAAGGCTTTAAACCCATTAGGGATCCTTACTCAACTATTTTATTTAGGTTCCTTCCAAGAAATTCTGCCATAATAGTAAAAAGAATAGGGGATATGGGATGACACTTCCTTAACCTTCTAGAATTCTTAAAGAAATGGGAAGGGGATTCGTTCACAATGATATAAATGGAAGAAGTAGAAATAATTTTTCCTACCATCTGAAGGACTCTGTTGTTGAAACCAAAAGCCTTCAAAACCTTGAGTAAAAAAGCTCAATCAACATGATCGTAAGCTTTTGAGATATCCTATTTGAGCATAAATCCATTAGTCTTGGATTCTATTAAAGAATACACATTCTCATGAGCCATAATAATATAATCAAGGACATATCATAAATGGAAGAATAATCAATAGTCTAGAAGTCAACACCTTAGAAATGATTTTGTAGAAGGAATTACACATGCTTATTGTTCTAAATACTTCAAAGTCTGCAACACTAGGGCACTTTGGGATAAGGAAAAAGAAGGTGGCATTAAGTTCCTTGAGAAGGCTCCTTGAACAAAATAATTCCTTAACAGTGTTCACCACATCCTCAGGCACAATCCCCTAGAAACACTGAAAAAAGAACATAATGAAGCTATCAGGTCCCGGAGCCTTGTTCCCCTCAATGGAAAAGATAGATTTCCTGATTTCTTCCTTGGTTGGGATGGTAGTTAGCATCTTTTTATCTTCATCCTTAAAAATTCTATGGATGGATTCCATAATATTATCCTATAGAGAGTTATTAACTCCACTATTAGTTGAGAGAAGATTATTCAAAAAAGGAAAGCTTGTCTTCTTATGTCTTCTTCCTTCACATAGCGATTTTTATTGTAATCGATATGAGAGATTCTATTTGCACCCATGTGTTTCAAAGAAGACATATGGAAATATCTAGTGTTTTTATCTCGTATTGAGATTCATAGAGCTCTTGATCTTTGTTTCCAAACTTCCTCTTTAGATATAATATCATGCATCTTCACTAGTAGCTCATTTTCCTTACTCTAATTATCTTCAATATATCCCTCCATCTAAATTTTCTCTTGGATATCCTTAAGGTCAAGCTATATAATTTGGATTTGATACCAAAGGTATCTTTATTCAATCATCTAACCTTGTTTTTAACTTCCCTCAACTTTTGAGCTATCCTAAACATGATTGATCCATGGACATAAATATTCCACTATGTCCTAACTTCCTCAAAGAGTTGTGGATGGGAAAGCCACACTCTTTCAAATCTGAAAGGGAAGTTTCTCTTTTCCAAGATATGATCAACAACAAAGCTAATATGAAAGTGGTCAGATCCCACCCTAAAGAGAGCCTCAAAGGAACAAAAAAAATTAACCATCCATTGGTCACAAATCAAAGTCCTTTCAAATCTAACTTGAAACAATTCCTTACCAACCCTTTGATTTGACAAAGTGTAGGAAGTACTTTGAAACTCCACATCGATCAGCTCCTAATTATTGATGAATTCCAGAAGGTCCATTCTTCTCTCAAGAATCGCCTGGGAACCTCAAAACTTCTCTTTGTCCTGGAGAGGGTTATTTAAATCTCCCATGAAAACCCAACTTTCATTCATAAATTTCCTTCAAAATTCTGCAAGCTCTTGCCAAAAAATATTTATGTCCCTTTTCCCATTAGGAGCATTGGTATTGGACTGGATCAATCAAAATTTATCTCTAATATGAGTAAATCGGGTAGCCATATGGTTATTACTTTAAAATAAAAGCTCCCCTTTCACATCATTCAGATTCAAAAAGGTAGCAATTCCCTAGAGGCTCCTTAGGAACTATTTCCATGAACCCCAAAAAACTTAAATATTTAAATTATTTTTTCCACTCTCTCTTTAAGCATTTTTTATTCTTGAACAAATAAAATATCTGACATATGGTCCCTGATAAAATTCTACAAAATATCCTTCTTACGGGGGCTATTCAAACTCCTAATATTCCATGTCATGGTCTTCAAGACTTACCAAGGAAATAAAGTATACAAATCTTGGGGATGTTCATATGAATACCATTCGCAATATTCTAGAAGATGCCTTTCTCCCTATGCCATTTGGAATATCTTCTTCCTTGGGTCTTGCTAACTCCACGGTCAACTTTCATTCTATTTCTGGAGGGGACCCCTAGAGCTATATTCTGCTCTTTTTTTCACCACCCTAGTAAAGGAGTTATCATCCTCTCTATCAGTGTCTTCTTGACTAAATTTCTATTTTCCTAAATCCTTATCCCTGTCTTAAAGCCCTCTTTGAGATAAAGGAAAGGTATCTATCATCCCATTGTAATTTTGAACGTTATTCTCATTTGGTTCTTCCAACTTCTAACTAGAGTCGCTATAGATATTCTTTACCACTTCATGAGATCCCTCAGGGTCCAAGATCTGAATTGAGTCCTTATTGGATAGGCTTTGACCCCTAACTCTGAGGGTAAGTTCGAAACCCCAAGGTCAACTACCAAATTAACATGATTTATAGGCATGCTAGAATTTGGATAGTGGATATCTTCCAAACTAACCTCATCATTCACCTTACCTCCAGTTTTACAGTCTGGCCCTTTGTTTGCTAGCCCCTAGTTCACCATTTCATCCTTCTCTCTAGTAGCAGTCATAGAGCACTCTAGCTTCTTACTATCATTTTCTCAGTTATGGTGTTGATCATTCATTTTACCACCTGTTTCACTTTTTAAAATTTTATTTGTTGGTTCTTGGTTCCCCATTTTATCATTTTCTCCATTAGCAGACACAAAACCCTCAAGCATCTTACCAAAATTCTCTTTGTTTTGGCTTTGACCATTTTGTTGTCCTCTCTCCTCATTTCTATCCCTGCCAGTCTTGAATTTCCATATTTTCCTCGGCTTAGGTTGAGGTTTCTCTTTCTCTTTGCTAGAATTAAGTGAGAAATTTTTGCCCAATGCCCCTTTTTTATACATTTAAGGCAAGAAAAGGGGAATTTTTCAAACTCAATGGCTTGAACCCAAGATCCCAACTTTAACTATATTTTGCATTCTGGGAGATACCGACATTGATTCTGGAAAACACTAAGGGCCCGTTTGGTTGGGGAATTGAAAAATAATGCAAATCATGGTTATCTATACCCTGGTTATGCAAACCCCGGTTATGCTTTTTTGGGACTGTTTGGTTGCCCTGGAAGATGGATTTGTAAATCCACATTTCAACAGTTAAATCGACGCAGTTCTCCGGACCCGACAAGATATATAAACCAATTTAATCATGCAAACCTTGGAGTGCACTGGACCCGACGGCGAAGTTAAAATGGCTTTAATTTCTATGAAAACCATGGAGATGAAAGTCATTCCACCTC
>MU221915.1:198227-252024 GCA_018584345.1 Thuja plicata
CACAAATGGGGATTTGCAAATCCATATTCGCATTCAATTTAGAGGTCACCAAACAAGGAATTGCACCCCATAACCAGGTTATGGGCTGCATAACCCGGTTATGGGGTGCAACCAAACGGGCCCTAAATGCTTCTTGGTTGCCCTCATTGGTTCTATAGATAAAATATCTCAAAATGAGTTAGCCAAACTAGTAAAGATAGCCTCATTCCAATATTCCAAGGGAAGGATAGGAAGTCTAGCCCAAACAGTAACATTTTCAAAAATCAAAGTAAAAAAATCTAGATAGGGACTCCATTTCTTTAGAAAAAGTGATGAATTGTCTATAACCCAAGGACCCCCACTCCTCATAGCTAATATGTCTTCCTTACAAGAGCACTCTAAAGAAAATTATCCCTTAGGGAGAGAAGATACTTGGACTTGACCATTAGTTCTTCACTTATTTTTGACAAAAACCTTAACCACTTGTATATTTGGCCTAGGCCCATAAATTTTCCAACCACTGTTCTATCCATAAGAGAAATTTTATGATCTATGACCACATCTAGGACAGAAATAGCGAACTTACCTTTGGAAGGGTCAGAAATGTTACTGACACAAGGGAAAATAGATTTGTCACTCAATTTCACTCCAAATAAATACAACCAAGGTTTTAGCTTAGCATCTCCACCTTCAAAGGCCCCCACAATATTTTGGGTCTTTTTATCACACTCTTGTCCTTTAGTAACTCTAAAAGATGCCTCACGATATTTGGGAACAGAGGAGTGCACTGATGGGAAATTTTCCTTATCATTCCCCTAGTTGCTCTCAGGTCATCCACCCGAGTCCACCTGAATATTCCCATCTAGATCCCTCTCCTTTGAATCTTCATTTCCTTGATTTCCACTCGAACCAAGGGCCAAAACTGCTTGCAAATCCTCTTATTAATATTGAGAGGTGGTATGAAGTGAGTTATAATGATGTGAGTGTTTTAACAAAGAACTCTTTAGCATTTAGCTTCAATTTGACAATATTTATATGTAAAAATATAATATTAATTATAAACATAAATATTTTCAAAGTAAACACCACATAAAATGAAATATATGTCCTCGTCAAAATTATAAGCTTTAAATATATGTATAAATATAAAATTTAAAATAAAGATATTTAAAAATAATAATCTATGATTTCGTAATTTGATGAAATTTTAAAAATTAGAATTAAAATTGTATTAGAAAAAAATAATAATAAATTTGAATATTTATGTAATAAATATAATTCAAAGTAAAGTAAAATAATTTTAAGATAAGTAAAGCTTCAATTGAAATTTCTATATTTCTTTGTATAAATGTGTTAAAGATATTTATAAAATAATAATAAATTTGAATATTTATGTAATAAATATAATTCAAAGTAAAGTAAAATAGTTTTAAGATAAGTAAAGCTTCAATTGAAATTTCTACATTTCTTTGTATAAATGTGTTAAAGATATTTATAATAATAGAGAAAATACTTTTAATATAATTAAAATTTTAATATTTATTTATTTTACATTATATTTCTTAAATTAAAATAATGTCAATGGGATTTTGGTTTACTGGTGAAGTTGAATGGTTTCAAATGAGCCCACTAAGGATCAAGTCTTGTTGAGTGCAAGACTCTGACATCATAACAGTGGCTTTTTAAATTAATATTGAAGTAAACAAATATGTATTTTTAATAAAAAGGTAAAGTTTTAACGTCTATAGTTCATTAAAAAAAATGTAGATAAGATAAGAAATTTACCAATTGGGTTGGCTTTGGATCATTTTCATTTTCATTCTTTGCGAAGTTATGACTCAAATTTTAATCTAAGAAATGTCTTTTCTTGGATTGTTTTCAGACTCACAAACTTCCATTCTACATCTTGAATATTCATCTGAAGAAAGGAAACGATAACACAATTTGGAGCATGCATTTTGTAGAGTAGACAAATGATAAAACAGCCATACATTCACATGATGAGATAATTAATTATTCAGAGGGAGAAAACAATTGGAGAGTCTGAAAGGGTAACTCTATTGGACGTCGGGATAAAAGTTCTGGTGAGTTGTACATGAAATCCCTAAAGAAACGTTCATTGATATCATTCCGTGGTCATCCGTATCTCGGGTGGGGAATAGTGGAGTTGTTTCAGAGATAGTAAAGAAATGCATTGTAACTTACACCTGCACTTTAAATTGTAACTCTTCCACGTACAAACACTGTGAAATATTTAGGCCGCGAATCACAGGTGCTAGGGAGAATTCACCCGTTCTGCCAACATGAGAGAAATAATCGGGCGTTGTCAAAGTTGATGAGGTAAATAAAAATGTTGAGGAAAATAATATGCATCCTCACAATGTGTAAGGAAAGACACCTCATAAGTCTTTATTTCTGCAATATTATTTTTTAACAATAGATCATTTGATTGTCCACCATCCTTCGGTTCTTTCACTGCAATTTCAGTTGAACCTTTTGCATTTTCTTTCCTTGCATAACAGGAAGAGGAACAACAGTCATTCGTAAAGCATCTTGAAGCATAGTATGGTGAGTGTGGGTGAAAGTTGAATTAAATCTGAAAGGGATAACTTAGTAGGAGTAGCATGAATTTATGCAATAAGATTATACTCCTTACAAACTATTTAGAAGAACGAGGGTGGGGGAGGAAGAAAAGGTTGAGAATAATTTAGGTTTCTTACTATCCAAAATATGGATGCTCTAAAAAGGGAGAACATCAAGGAAAGGGGTAATTATATTATCCTCTTCTTCTAAGTTATCCTTGTGAGTAGGAAAAGCTTTAGAAGGGGGATTAGAAATGTCTATCAATGCATCATCTCTAGATGAGATGTCATTTAGATGTAAGGTGACATTAAGAATTATGATTATAATATCTTTCTCTTGCACAAAAAGTATCCTCATAGGAGAGATATATTTTAGGAGATGGATCAAAATCATTGTCCAAGGATTCATCCCTAGGAGGGAGATTTTTGGGAGAAGTGTTGATAATCCCTCCTTGCACTAAAATGTCCTCATGGTTAGGAGGGTCCTTAGTGAAGTGCAGAACACAATGTGATGATTATTCCATTCAAAAAAAAACATGAATATAAGGAACATAAAAATGATTGTGGGAGAAAAGTTACCATCAACTGATTACGACCTATGCAAAACTAACTGAGAACTAACCACTAACCTATGCATTACATTTATCATTACACTAAAATTCTCCCTCGTAATACATTAGGTCTACAAATGAATCCTAAAAAAAAGTCAAATTTCACCTTGCCAAATGGCTTAGAGAGTATGTCAGCAACCTGTGAAGCAGAGGGACAAAATTGGAGCTGAATGTGGTGTTGTAACACATGTTCTCCAAAATAATGACATTCAACCTCAATGTGTTTGGTTTGCTCATGAAAAACTTGATTCTTGACAAGTTCAACACACCTTGATTGTTGTAAAATAGAATTGGTGGCTGCTCCTATAGAATATTTATATCTTCTAGTATGCAACATAACCAAATAACCTTGCACATAGCTCCTCATGTGGCATGATATTCAACTTCTATGGAAGAAAGAGCAGTGAGAGTTTCCTTACTTATACATGAAATAGGACCAGATCCAAGATGAAAAATATAACCTATTGTTGATTTATGATCATCTTTAAATCTAGCATAGTTTGAGGCAGTATATCCCTACAAGAAGATTTTATCATTCTTCTTATATTCTAAACCATAATCAAGAGTACCTCAGACATAACATAAAATATGCTTGGCTACAACCCAATAACATTGTTTTGGCTCCTGCATAAATTTGGATAGGTAGCTGATAGCAAATCACAAATCTGATCTGGTATATGTCAAGTAAATGAGACTCCCAAAAATTTGTTGATAGAGAGCCGCATCACCTTGTGGTAAATCCTAGAATGAGACAGTTGTAAACCTTTTTCCATTGGTGTAGATGGGTGAACCCACAATAGTGGGTTACACTTTTTTGGAAGAAGCAATTCCTCACAAAATTTGCAAAGCAGACAGATTGAGAAAGTACTTTCGATAGAAAGTAGGGAATTTCAATAGAAAGTACTTTCTATCGAAAGTATTTTATTAAGGGAAATTATAGTCAATTAATTTTTATAGAAAGTAGTTTCAATCGAAACTAATTAGTCTACTTTCTATTGAAAGTCTCTGATTAGAGACCATTTGCAAAGGTTGACACAAATCTAAAGTTTTCATGGCTTCGGGGCTCAAGCGGAGGGCTCAAATGGAAGAATAAGGAGACGTCCTTTTGCATCGCACAAGTACTCTGAATGGGCTTTCTAACGAATATAGATTTGACATTTTTTGAATTAATTAGGTATATATTTTTTGATGTGCATCCAATGTAGGTTTTTTATCGAATATGAACCTCCAAGTTTGACGTTCAATGAAAAATAGTAGAAAAGAGAAAAAAATGAAAAAAAATAGTGCCCTCCAGCTTTGAGTCTACTTTCTATAAAAAAATAAATAATTTTGATAAATACACTAAAAGTTATAAGCTATGCAGTCAAGGTATGTCAAAATTATGATTTACTCTACTTCAAACGTTCATAAAATATGCAATAATCATGATAACGTCATCAAACCAATTGCATGCCCTCCATATTGATGTTAAAAAACCAAATTTTAAAGAAGCGCATTGATATCTATTTTATAAAAAAAAATTATGCTCTAGGAAGTCAATGTGACTTTTTAAAAATGACGTTTTTAGCAACATAGCAGTTTTTGTAGGAGAAAAAAAACCATTCAAATCAATTTCAATATATATATATATATATATATATATATATATATATATAATCTAGATAGAAAATTCTAAAAGACTCTAGTTTACTCCATCTTCTGATTTCAAACGGTTTAACGACAATATGCATCTGAATCTGAAACTTTTTTCAAAATGTAGACTTCAATATCCGTTTAGGAAAATAAGAGTAACCCACTATTGAGGGATCACCCAGACATAGGATTACAATCAGTCATGCCAAATTTTTCTAAGAGTTCCTTGGCAAATGTATTTCCCCGCCAAGGAACCCAAGAGAAATTAACCTTAAACAAGTTACTAAGTTTACAGAATGATTTTTTTTAAGAGATTACAATTGATAAAGATTAACAATGTGGAAGCAATATAACATAAGACATTACATACTCATAAATGAAACTCATCTACAGATTACAAATCCCAAGGGTTCCATGATATAGAATTATATAAGTAACTAATCTACTAAATGCAATAAAAAAATACAATCACCATATAATGAAAATGAATAATAAGAACATTATCTCATAAATGAAACCTAGATACAACTGATACCATAAGGTATACATAATGAACCAACATCCATTGCACAAGTCGTAAGGTATGTGATAAAAACCCAATATAAAGTATAATACAATATTCCAAGAATATCACAACTGATACAATGATACAAGTATACAACATAAGAAAGATAAGAACAAGTCTCCAACAATGATGAACAAGAAGATAGAAGAAGCTCATTAAGGATCATCCAAGCATAAAGTCATGATCGTTGGATCTCAATGGTAATAAGAATCACTACCACTCAACCTTGTGGAACTAAAGGCCACTCCCACCATGCTAAGGAGATTAAAACAAGACCACACACATGGGAAACAACCAACAAGAAAGACTAATGCAAAGGTACACTGGATAAAAAGGGTAACAAGGTTTTAGAAGTAAAAAATATCAAGAGAGCATAAAAAGTGTACCAAAATACACATGTAGAAACCTAGAACACATATAGGGAAGTGTCATCACATACATCTAACCCTTTATTTTTGTCCTAGCAGCCTCTCTTGACCTTGACACTCAAGCGACCATATGCGGCTCATTAATCCTTTCATACAGACAAGGATGCTAACCATGCAAGACCTCAATCAAGCATCTTCTCCCACTCTCATCCTTAGCTTGTACTATCACTCAAGGCATGGGTTGAGCACATATTTATCTTTTTAATGTTTTCCCTCAATTAATTTCATTAATTCATCACTTATTAAGTCAATTTACAATGAGTGATCCTGTTAGCCACTTGAGGGCCCTGACGCTCATTGCGAGCCACTTCCCCTCTATGCTCCTAGATAACCTACCCTAATGCTTCAACCAAAAGAACCAAAATAAAGAAAACAAAACCATAAAGAATTATCATAAATCATAAATTATGATAATCACCAAAGAAAAAGATGGAGCATAACAAAGAACAAATCATCCTATACAAAGATCCAAACTGTTCATCCCATACTGGACATCTCAACAAAACAATATAGATTCTTGGATTACATCACAAGATCAATTATCATCAAAACATCAATAGAACCCATCTCCAAACATGGAATAACATAATCCACAAGAATAAACATTCAAAACATAGATCATGCTTGATAGTATCAATGAGATTATCAGAAGTCCCTATGATTATAAGGTCATACACATAAAATATAAGGATGAAAATCTTTGTTCCAACCTTCTTGATATAAAATTAGGATCAAAGGGGCTACGAATAAAACCATGTTGTAAAAGGTGACCATCTATTTTAATGTACCATGCCTAAGGGGCTTGTTTAAGCCCATATAAATACGTGATCAGGTGACATACCTTGAGAGAATTATGTTCATTGATGAAGCCTTCAGGTTAGGTCATGTAAAATTCTTTTGTGAGATCACCATTCAAGATAGCACTCTTTACATCCATAGGATGAAGCTTCTATCTATTTTGCGCTGCTAGTGCACACATAACTCAGATAGTTTTCAACTTTGCAGTGGGTGCAAAGGTTTCTTCATAATTGATTCCTTCCTATTGAGAATATCCCTTTGCAACAAGATGTGCCTTATACTTTTCGATGAATCCATTTTCCTTACATGTTTGATTTTGAAAATCCATTTGTACCCTATGGGTTTCTTTTCTGCGAGTGTGTGCACCAAGTTGTGGACCAAAAAAGTGGACACATCTTTAAAAAAAATTCAAATTTCATATAACCCAATTGGGTTATTGAAATTTCAAATTTGTACTAGGATTGGTAACCAAGCCTAGACAATATTATTAAAAAAATTTAACTTTCTAAGAACCTGATTGGGTTATTAGACATATAATATTTTCTAATAACCTGATCGGGTGCTAAGATGTTCCTAATAACCTGATCGGGCTATTAGAAACATATTATATTTTGGATATCCCATAGCTTAGGCCATTACTAGCGCCTAAACCATAGAGCAGCGGGGCTTAGAAGACCAAAAATGCCAAAGAACCCGATCGAGCTTTGAAGAAAACAAGAAATCTTCAACAATTTGCACATTTTCAAGCAATGAAACCCTGTAAGAAAGGTATGTATTATTGTTTTTGTTGTTTTTTTTTTCCATTTTTTTATCAAATTAGGTTATGATATTGATTTTTTTTTTCTTTTAAATTAATTTCATATTAGATTCATCAAACAACCCCAGAAGAGGAAAAATAAATGAAAGACCACCCCCCTGTAAACCCTCCTCCAAATTCTCCTCATCTACCACCATCACCACCCGTAAACCCTCCTCAAAATTCTTCTCGTCCACCACCATCGCCACCCGTAAACCCTCCTCAAAATTCTCCTCATCTACAACCATTGCCACTCGTAAACCCTCCACATGTGCCATTAGATCATGTAAATGAAACACAAGAGAAACTTGTGCAACGCCTTAACCAAAATAGTGCACAAATTAATATATTAGTAAATAGTTTAAAGGCTTCCAATCTTCAACATCACTCTACCCTCACCACTACATTTAAAAAAATGTCCAATAGTGCAAATGAGGTGTCTCAAGAGGTGAAAAAATGGGGTTCATGGAGGGATAGGTCTTGTACATATTATTTTGATGGTTTATCATATGAGGATGTGAAAAGAAAAGGCATAGAAAAATGTGACATATGTGCCCTTTTTACTGATCCTAATACTAGCAATTCCCTAGAATTTAATACAAAATGGTTTCCTATACATTGGTGTGCTCATAGGGGGACAAAATCAGCTTTTTGGGATAGGTGGTACATGGTATTTGACTAACCACCTTGTAATAATAATGAGGCACCTTTATATTTTTTGAGGAAGCTATACTGTGATTTTATCCTTGGCAAGAAGTCAAATTACTTTGACTTTTATGATTTCTAGGGTAGAGGGAGAGGCTTTACATAGGATAGACTTGGGGCACATAGGATTACCTAACCACAAGAGAGGAGGCGTACTATGAGAAAACTCCTAATTCATGTTGTGGTCCCAATAGTGGTGAAGGAGTCTATGGTTATACAAACTCTTCATGCAGCTGCATCATTGACTAATGTCATTATCCAGCATGACACTCAGTTAGTTGGAGAGGATAGATCAATGCATGTGCCACCTCCATCTTCATTAGATGCACCATTAGGATCATCCCATCCTGCGCCATCTCCATCATCATCAGATGCACCATTAGGGTCATCTTATCCTGTGCAAGCTCCATTATCATCAGATACATTTGTAGGGTCAACCCAACCCATTGAGCATATCTACATCAGTTTTAATGGTATATGTGATGAGGTAGATAGTTAGGCGAGTGCAGATGGTTCAACATCCCATTCATATGTACATTGAGGGAGAAGATGTCAGGAATCCACTACTGAGGATGTGGTCCTCACAGATGACCTTTTGTCAATGGTGTATGGTACACAGCAGACATAGGTTTGTTTAAATTTGTGTTTTGACATGTTATTTTAATTAATTACCTAAATCTATTAAAAGTAAATAAAATTTTATGTAGATAATCTAATCTAAATTGATACATGAAAATATGCATTGCAGGGTGTAGCTAGTGGTACAAGCACACTAAGGAGTGCTCATTATAGTAGACATAGATGGGTAGCTCAAACACCTGAGGTAATGATTTATAAATATTCCTAAAATAGAATAGTACGTTGTTTTAAAAATAGCATATCTTAATAATTTCTATGGTGGTAACTTAGTGTATGTTTGTTTGCTATTGCTTTATGGTCAAAGAAGTTTTTCTGATGTAATTCAACTTTAGGAATTCACTTCCTTGTCTAGCCATCATGACTCAAATTGATTTGAACTCCTTCCCTCCATCCTTGGACTCAATTCAACCAATGCCAAGCTCATACATAGACTCATACCCAAACCAATCACTTATTAGCTTCTAAATCAACCTTGAACATCATTTGGAACATCCAACCATCATTCTTTTACTCTTATTTCTTGTTCAAAATAATAAATACAATCTCTTATTGTTCACTGGTTTTGATTATCCTTAATCCTTCAATACACCTCCATGGCCTTCTCAAGACTCCCAACATATAACTTCTAAGACACCCCAAGAACCCCTCAACTTATCACAAGGTCCTTATCCTATCACTCAAAGCACATTCACTTACTAGTTTAGTAAACTTTACTCTCTAGCATTTCACTGTCATACTAGGACAGTCCCCATATACTAGTCTATAACTTCACCATAGACAAGAACCCATCTAAACCCTAGGCTCATAAGCACCCCAAATATTTTCATCACTACACATACCACCTACTCTAATGCAAGTGTCAAGGGTATGATGATCCAATCACTGAATCCCTTAACTCTTTATAAAGAGTGGTAAACCCTAACTCTCACACCTTTAAAAATTGATGCAAAACACAACCTCAATACCCCCATGAGAATTATGAGTTGGAGACAATAGAGATGGGTTCATCATGAAGAGGCTTACTAAGACCCAAGCCACTAGTCTTAGCGCAAAAATTGTTACAAGGATTACAAGCCAAAACAATGATCAATGGGGACCTTAGACATCATGAAGAAATCAAAATGGACTTGGTCCATGCACACAATCAAACTAATTGAGACCTTTGAGGGCATTTTCTAAGCTGTCCAGCCAAATTCTAGTAGCCCTGTCCAGGCAGTACAGTCAAGATAAATTTGGAAAGCCCCAAAAGACTTAGGGATTAAATAATAGATTCAAATACCCCTTACTAAGATACATCTAAACCATGATCACCAAGGTTTGAGGGTTGAAAATAGAGGCTAAGTCAAAGAATCTCATACTGGACCAGAGGGCTAATTAGGCCTCCAGTAAAGAATGAAGTAATAGAAAATGGAAGTATTTCCTTCTGAAACCAATTGGAACAGTTAGGTATTCATAAAAAAAAATCAAATCCACAATTAGGCCCCTTGGTGCTCTGCTCTCTAGAAGTTATACACTACTGTGTATATTCAAATTTGGTGCATACATTGAGATATACACCTAGGGTTCGATCATAAGGCCATCTCCCTGCATCAACACAAAACCAACTTGCATAATCTTTGAAAGAATATTACAAAGAAGCTTTCCACCAGATATTATCCAATTCCCATGGTGGAAACGCTTCAAACTTAAAAAACAATGTGAAACTCTTAGAACTGAACTAAAACTAGAGTTGTAGAGACAAAAATCGTGATAATTAGAGTTATAGGTAAGATCTCTTCACCAAACCGGTTGTATTCAAAGGCTAATACATAGGGAAATCTGGCCAAGATGGTTTTATGAAGAGTTGAAGCTCATGAACATAGTACATATCCCATTACCATAGTGTACCAAGTGGCTTATAAGTGCCCAAACTTGGAACTAGGTTTCACAATTGGATCTCAATGATAGACTAATTCTAAAGCCTTGAACTACAAGATGTCTTGGGTCCCTTTGGGCCAAGAGTGCATTGAGAACATCAAGGGTCTGCAATCTTCATAAGACTCCATGTGCTAGGAGGTGCTCCTACACCATACTCTCAACCTAAAAGCACTCTAAATCCCTACATACTAAGGGTAGACACACTAAAATATACTCACTACCTGGCTACAATAGTCCCATTACCTACTGCAAAAGTGGTCCTAACCTTTGAACCCCATGAATATAATCCTGACCATCCTTCTCTAACTGTGCCTACAAATTTATTAAATAATAGTCTTATGCGTGAAAGAAGAGTTCAAAATTTTATATTGTAATAATGGTTCATAAAATTTCATTATAAACTTGTGATAATAGAGTTGTGGAGGATATTCATTTGTATAATTAAAGTGAATTATAATCTTCATTCTAAACTATTGCTTATATATTTATTTGGTGTTTTATAGGGCTTGTCAGGGGCTCAAATTTTTGAGATTGAGGATGTCACCCTTTATGCCATTGACTTTGGCTTAGAGAGCTATGTGGTATCATATTTTATACACCTCTTGTTTATAGTTTTAATTGAACCCATGCGGTATCATATTATTTCTCTTATGTTAATTTTGTTTTTGTTAGCTTGCCCCACCAATCTTGAGGTCATTAGGAAAGAGGAAGAAATCACTGGGGACATTAAAACAAAAAAAGGTAATTAAGTCCAATTTAAGTACATTTTTTAAAATGTATTATGAACATTTCAATGTATTCTATATTGATGAATGCACTTGACTTGTTTATTGTATACATGTAGAATCAATTGGGTTTCATTGAACTAATGAATGGCCCAGACATTACTAATGTTTAGGAGATGTAGGAGGTAAAACGTTTTCATATTTACTTTCAATTGCATTATTTTTTGTTCAAAATATTTTAGAAATCATGTTCCTCTATTAGTATGTCATTTGCTATGACTTTTCATACAGGAATTGGTCAAAGCTGCCTTAGATGAGGCAAACCCTTCTCAACTTCCTAGGGATCCCTTGCCTAGCATAGGAGAAACAACTGTGGTATGCATTTTCTTTTTAGCCCATGCATTTTTTATTTTTTAGTATTTCTTGTTTATAACATGTATTTTGTATTTTTTTTTCTATTGTAGGACCCTTCACCACTGCTCGTCCTTCCTCTACCTGGCCATTTTTCTAGGATTCCCTCTCACCCACGATGGAGCCCATTTCATTTATCATTCATCCCAAGCATAAGAGATCCAGCTGAGGCTTGAATATGCAAATTAAAGCCCAATATTTATTTATTTTGATATTATTTTTAGATAATATATATGGCTTAGCATTTGATTTATTCTTGTGTAGAGACTTAGTGAACCAAGTGTTGCTGCAAAGAATCTTAATTTTGATGATCCACCACAGTCATAGATATATCGAGGCATTGTATAGATCTAGTTGTGGTCATTGAATGAACAAATTTTGTGTGTGTGTGTGTGTATGTGACATTTGTACATTGTATATATCGACCTAGACATAGTTGATGTCATTTTTTGTAACTCTATTATGGATTTGGCATGTACGCCATGTATTGATATGTACGCTATTATTGTTCATTTTGTTATATATGAAACTTCAAATTTTATCCTTGAATTTTTTGGTTGGATGTTTATGTCTTAAGTGTATTCTTGTTTCACATGACTTGTGTATATGCATGTTTATTTTCATAAATTAATGTAATTGTGTGTGTACTTAATGTATATGACTCATAACCTAAATTCATGTGTACGACCTACGTGAATGACTTAAGTGAATTCATGTCTATGCTTCATAATGTATGTACTACATGTTTGCTCCAAGACATAAGGAATTTTATAATTTAAGTGAATTAATGCTTGATGTACGACATTGTATTTAGATGTATCTTTCATGCTCTATATGTATGCACTCCATTACTTGAGTGAATTTATGTTTGTAGGTGTATCTTTCATGCTCTATATAATGTTCGTTGGGTACACCTAGGAAATTATAGGTGTCTTTGGTGCAGGGCACCCAAGCAACACCAGGTCTGGATAGGAGTCTTCATTGGTTCATCTTCACATATTTTTAATCATGTTTAGATCCTAGAGATCAACCATTCATTTTGAGTAGCTTGGTCTCATTGTAAAGTCAATCCATCTAAGGTGTCTTTATAAACCTAAGGTTGATTAGACTCATGAACTATGATAGGATAAGTAGGCTTAATTTTTTTGGTCTAATAAAGCTCCTACTATAGGATCTAAGGGTCTCCTAAGTCCTTCCAATAGGTCTAGAGGTCCTAATAGCAACATTTTGCAACATTGTCAAAAGTTGCACAAATGTTGTCAAAAGTTGTACAAAAAGTTGCAGTGTTGCTCAGTTGAAAGTTGCTCAACGGTGCATTTTTCAAACCGTTTGTTGTGAGACCAAGCTACAAGCTCCATAAGCTCTATTTGGCTGGTTGAATGCTAGGGGAGACCCTTTTTCACTTGCAAACCATCAAGAACATTCTGGCGCAAGTCGTACCGAAGTGTTCCCAAGGTGCACTAAGCCAAATTCGGCAGCAATTTTTGGAGAGCCATATCTCAAACCTCGTGAGAGATATCAGAGATCTATGAAGTGCACAAGGACCATCTTGGGAAGCCCTACAATCATGTAGCTCAATTCTAGGAGATTCCACTCAGATACCATTTGACGACCTGATCTCGATTGGTACAAAAAGTTGCAGTATTG
Source organism: Thuja plicata (assembly GCA_018584345.1). Taxonomy (NCBI): domain Eukaryota; kingdom Viridiplantae; phylum Streptophyta; class Pinopsida; order Cupressales; family Cupressaceae; genus Thuja; species Thuja plicata. Next base: position 211,663 of record MU221915.1, read on the forward strand.
CTCAGTTGAAAGTTGCTCAATGCTGTATCTTTCAAACCGTTTGTTGTAGGACCAAACTATCAGCTCCATTAGCTCCAGTTGGCCAGGTAAACGCTAGGGGAGACCCTTTTTTCTTGAAAACCATCAAGAACATTCCAGCGCAAGTCAGACCGAAGTGTTCCCAAGGTGCACTAAGCCAAATTGGGCAGAAATAGAAGTAAAACAATTCAAATGTCCACAAAGCATAACATATAACACCATAATTTTGATTGTAATAGATGTAAAGCAATTCAAACATACAATACATGGAAAATATATAATATGAAAATGAACATACATACATAAATACAATGCATGACAAAGATATAATATGAAAATGAACATACATACATAAATATGAAGCATTATTATAATTTAGAAAAACATGAGATATCCCCTGCATGAGCCATTTTTATAATTGTACTGAATCGTAATTCACTCATGTCCTCTTAGTTAAATGGTACATAGTAAACTATACAAAATGTGGACCCTCGATATATACAAATAAACCCATGGCCACTTTATATACAATTTGATCTTCTTTCAATATACAAAATGTGGTCTCCAAATATGCATGTAGACCACTTCATAGTCATTTATATTTACAAAAAAGAGAAGTTAGATTGTTTCTCAAAATTTATATACAAAATTGTCAAAATAATTCTACCATTTGTAGAATGATTCTTCATGATGGGCCATAACTAATTGAGCGAACCTACTGGATCAGCTCTTACCCTTATTGTGTCATGTATTGCCTTGTATTCAGATTCATGAAGTTTCCATAAATTCTTCTTACGAGGTCTGCCAGTATACTTTATCAATTCAATATTTGTTGTAACAAGAAGGTTCAAGTAATGAAAAATATGTCTATGTGTCTCATAGTCCTCAAAGAACCACTTCTTGGATTTTTGGATAGGGTACCTGCATTTTATAGAATCATAAATGAATACAAAATTCAACATACAAAGTGTAATAGAATGATGGTAAGAGGTCTCAAAGTCATCAAACAAGAACACATTATATTTTGATAGTATACCTTCTAAGCCATGTCCCTTTCACAACAACGAATCCTATTGGGTACTTAATACCCTCTCCATCAATGACTGTAGTTGTCAATTTATTTTTTCCCTTAATACAATACAAAAAGTAATCAGTACCTTCCTCATTATTCTCATCTACAACAACTGCATATACATGACCTACAATTTATACAGGGATAAGTTAACACCCTAAACACTTAAGAAATTGAGAAATTACCTGGTTCAAAATGAGGGATAAGTCTCAAAATGAAGAATAAATTGAGAAATTACCTGGTTTAACTAGGTCATATATGTGATCAAAATCCGTTGATGCTTCAAACTAGCTCAATTGTAGTGCTCTAGGAAGTTGATATGTATCAAGCAGTTGCAAAGGTGTATAAGACCATTCATCAACCCACTCTTTTGATTCGCATTCATCCCATGCAAAATTCATACAAGACAAGAAAAAACATGTCATTAATCTAGTATAAATAGCCAGTGATGCTGCATTTGAACTTCTAAATGAGTGCATGTCACTTGATCCTATAAGTGTACGAAAATCTAGATAGTTTCTAATGTTAGACTCGTTTATCAACCCAAAAGACCTTTTAACCATAGACTTACCTTCATTACATGTTCCCATCATAGAGTTGCACCATCGCACAATTGTTTGTGAATTTATTAACTCTGCACCACCTTTGTACTTCAATTCCTCTCTGGAAAGAGCTCTTTTTACACATGCACCGACACCATCATGCTCACCTTTTCCATGCCTCACCTTCGTGAAATTACAAAAATTTTGAATGCCACTTTTCACGTGCATCCTACTCAAACCAATAGAACATCCTTTAATTCTTTAATTGTGAGGTGCAATTATCTGACCATATTATGTGCTGGTTGTACTCAATACCTCTTTCCCTTAAATTCTCATAGAAAACTTTGAAGCAACCTTGCAAAAACTTTGATGAATGTGTGCGATCATCACTGATGTAGAAGTGATACTCTCTTAAAACCTTTCTATATGCGCCTGTGCTATCATGTGCATGCAAGAATGCTATATGTAAAAATATCGTCACTTGTATAGAATGGTAATACAATTCTTGCACTTCATTCTAAGGTTTAAGTGTATAGTTCTTATCAAAATCAACAATGGAGACAATAGTACCAAGGGGAAAAGTGTCCTTACATATCTTGAATTTCTCACCAACCACCTAGCTCTATGTGAATGATGTATGTACTCATAAACTAGTTTCTCTTTAAATATCTTCATAAAATCAGCTACGCATATATCATTTTTCACTAACTCACACCTCTTAAGTTATTTTCCATCTTTTAGACCATAGGTTAATGTCTTGTATTTTCCAAAATAAACTAGTGTATTTCCAATCTCATTTGTGCTCTCTATATGGTGACATATGCATAAGTTTCTCATACCACCAAATGCACTACAAGATCCATTCAAACACATCATCTTGTAATAAATGCAACCATCATCTTGATTGCATAATACACTTGACATAAAATCTCTTGATGATGTAGGAGGTGCTTGAAGATCACATTCCTCTAAAATAGTGTTAGTGTGCAAAGTATAACAAACATGACGATATATATCATAGTGCATAGAAAATTCAATATATACCCTACAACAACACATGTAGTGTGCCATGATTAATCTTGAAGTAAAAGGGTTTTGTCATTACAAAAAATATTTGACTAATTTTAATTTGAGGAAAACTTTGGAGGAATCTTTCATAAAATTGTGTTTGTGTAATATCCAAAAAGTGTTTTGGATGTGGCATACGATTCAAGTAGATCTAATTCTCCTCCTAACAATGTCTCTTTGGTTGGGTGAAACCCTTGTGTTGTCATGCCAAAAATTTTCAATTAATGTTCTTAATGCATCAACAACAACCATGTCCTTGCATGGGAGTCTACCCGAGAATGACCAAAGAGAATTAGTGTTTGGATCCTCAATTTTGTCTCACCTTTGTAAGACTCTCCGTAATTTTGATCTACCTATCCTTAATGACTTGCTTTTTTTTCTTACTATACGATATTTTTTCATTTCCTTTCCCATTATAGTTGTTGTGAGGAAATGTCGAGTAATATTAGCATCTTTACTGCGTGATTGTGAACCAATAGCTTGGTATGCATTGAATAGATTTATCACAATGGTTCTCTCAGTACTATTTTCAGATGTTCTCAACCCCACAATTGTCATTGTCTCTCAAAATTTCAGATTCTTAATCATTTCAACTACTTGACATCTTCCACTTTCATTTAATTTTTCAAAATAGTTATTCCAAATCTTTTTAACAATTCTTCTACAATTTATTTTTGAAATTTTATCATGCATTGGCCTCAAAATATTTTCATCAATGTCAATTACAAACTTTGTTTTTCTACAAATTATTCTAGGTGTTAACATAGCTACATGCTCTACATTTTCATTAGATGAATTAGGTGCATTTATTGGATTTATTTCAATTGGTGTATGTTGATGATTTTCATTTTTATTATGTGCATTTTGTTCATTAATGACATCGAATTGAAATGGTGCATTTATCACATTAACATTAACATTTTCATCGCTTACGTTTCTTGCATTTGATGATGTACCTTTTCGTATTCTCCACATGTGCTTCCTTTGTCTTTCCTTTTTTGTCTCTCGTTGTTCAATTGTTCCTCTTTTGTTCTTTCACATTGTTCGTATTGAATGGACCCTACGAATAATATCATGAACTTAGATTAACATGTGAACATCAAATAAAAAAATAAGAGAAAATCAACCATTTTCTTGAAATGAGAACTTACAATGATAAAATAACATTAAAAACACTAATAAAATACACAATTTTCAATCATTCCAAAGAAAAAACATGCAAAAAAAGTGCTAACCTATCTATTCCTAGCTTAAAACAATAGAAAAATAACTGTGGGATCTCAAAACAACTTGCAATGACTGTTTTAAGACTGTTGAATAAAGAAACATTCCTAATTCCACAAAACCTGATCAGGTTATGAGAACATAAAGGCTCAGTGCTCCTAATTAATCAGAACCTGATCGGGTAATGAGAAAATAATGACTCAATGTTCGTAATTACTCAGAACCCAATCAGGTTATGAAAAACAAAGAACAAAGGAGGATTGAGAGACAGAAAGAGAGTAGGAGAGAGAGAGAGAGAGAGAGAGAGAGAGAGAGAGAGAGAGAGAGAGAGAGAGAGAGAGAGAGAGAGTAATTTTTACTTCTTCATAACATGATCGGGTTTTGAAGAAGTAAAAATTGTGTGTTTTATTCTCCAGAGCCCAATCAGGTTATGGAGGAGTTGAGAACATACTTTTTTCTTTTCATATCCCGATCGGGTTATTTGAAATTTAGAAACCCAATTGGGTTATGGCTTGGGAAGAGGTTTGGAAATGGACCAAAGGCTTGGAGGCTCATTTTCCCTCCATTTTTGTACTTTTAGACATTTTTTCATCTTATAAGATGAATTCTTGACTTTATCTTCATCAAGTTTTCAATTTGTCAACTGGATAGCTTTATAATTTTCACCATAATCTTATACGTCTTCTTATATTTCTAACCATATTATTTTTTCTATTTTTGGACAACATTAGCATAGTAAACTTTAATTTTCTTTACCAGTGTCTTGATTGTCCTCACTGACATATGTCTACCCTTTTTCTAATAACTTTTTTTTGATAGATAATAGTATTGTATTTATGTTTAAAAGAGATTACATGAAATAGAAATAGAGTAAAGGGAGCCTAGTGGCTCACAGTTACAAGTGTAATACAGGCCGTATTAGTGTAGAAAGAGGCATCGTCGCCCAACCCAAAACCAGCCCCACATCCTGGGTAACTGGATTACAAAAACAAAAAACCCCCAACAGTTCTGGATTTTCCTACCAACCTGCTATTTCTTGAACCATGCATCAGCTTCCACTTTGGAGAAATTGGGAATTGCTTTGTCATCACTTGCAGTAGGTCGTGGCCTAACCATCGCACATGAACCTCCTTGTTGAAGTAGAGAGACATCAACACCAGCCTCATCAACATTACAGACCTTAATGCCCATCACCAAATGCCCTTCCCATTGAATTTGGTATTGTAGGGGTTCTCCCAGTGGATGCACACTCTTCCTTGCCATTGTCTTCATAATGCCCTTCTGCTTCTTCTCTGTCTTCACATTAAAATCTTGCAGGATACCCACCAAACGATGCCAAGCCCTGGCAGCTTTCAGCAAGTGCACCGCGCCTGGGTTCGCTAAGGACCAAATCACCAGTGGCTGCAGCAAATTCTCCCCACCCCCAATGGGTCACGATGGATTCGGCCCCATTTCCAAACCTAACCCAAGGTTAGTTCATTCCATAATATCTTCCAGCCCACCAAGCCATTGTTTGTCAATGCACATTTCCACTATCCAGTGAACTTCTTCCTTCGACTCTCCCACCATGAGAGCTAGTGCAACAAATGACATCCAAGTTAGTCCACCTACACCAGTGGGTATCCATGTATTCTAGCCCCAAAAATTCCACTACCGCTTCCAGAAAGGCTTGGTCCTCCAGTAAGAAGATAATCTTCAAGCGTCAAACCGAGATAACACCTGCATAAGCCTGGGTTTGGTTGTAGGACTCCATAGAGAAATTAGCTTCCATGATGACCTTTGCACTGTTTACAAATGGAATTGAAATCAATTAGCTATTAAGTGCTTTAAATGCAATGAAGTTTTGGCCTGTGAGTAACTGATACACGCCACCCCGCCCATTCCTTCGTGCGGTATAATTGAAACAAGTGGTGTATTGTCCTCCCTTTTGCACAAATGAATAGGCCTAATAATTTTGTGGTACTCAAAGGAAAAAGCATCGAGTGACCACATAGGGGAAGAGACTCAGCATAATGCTAAGTTGATAAGACCATAGTCTTCATAAAAATCATGTTTACTTCCGGGGGGGTTATTGGCACCCAAGTTGGCCAGCATATCAGCCACCGAATTAGCCTCCCGATAGACGTGGGAGATCCTGAAGTCTTCAAATTTGGGTATTAGGCACCTGATTTGGTTGATATGTTTATGCAAGTGCCACAAGGCCAACTTGCCTTTCTTAATGCCATTAATAATGACTTCTGAGTTGCCTTCCAAATATACCTTCTTTACACCCAGCTTGATTCCCAGGAGCATAGCTTCTTTTGCAGCCTCACACTCTGCAACATTATTGGTTCCATCTCTTAATCTTTTTTCTATGAGGCCGACAATGTTGCCATCCTTATCCCTCGTGACACTTCCACACCCCAAGATACCCGGATTGCCTCTTGCAGCCCTGTCAAAATTAATTTTAGTCCAACCTTCCTCTGGCAGCTGCCACATACTCTGGACCTTTCTCATAGCAGGATGAACCCCGACACTCCCATTAACAGGCCTGAACTTAATAAAGCGTAGTTTAGCTTGCAGCCTTGCATTGAAGCTTGTGAATGCCAGATTATGAATACTGGAAGAGGATGCTGCCGATGATATTACTTCTGATAAGGCCCTATCAATTCTCTAAAAGAAAGGGCCAATCGACTCCTCTTTTCCCTGGAATATGCGCCTATTCCATTCTTTCCAAACTTCCCATATTTGTTGACGGGAAAATGTTCCATGCACCTGCAAATACTGACCCTTGAAGCTTCCTTGGCCATGCTGATAACCATTCTACTAAAGTTTCCATCACAGGACTCATCCATTCCAACAAGGTCATAGCCCTTTGCCAGACTTCTTGAGTGTAGCTGCAACGGAGGAAGAGATGGTTAACCATTTCTTCAGCTTACATGCATAAGGGGCATCTGAAAGGCCCCCGAAACCCCATCTTTGTGAGTATTTCCCCTGTTAGTATTTTACCATTTCTAGCAAGCCATGTGAAAGCTCCTGCTTTGGGAAGACACTCCCTATTCCAGCACAAAATTTTCTCCCACTCCACCTTGTTGTGATTCCCTGCCAAGAGCTGATAGCCAATCTTGAATGAATAGTTTCCGCTCTTAGAACCACACCAGATAAGTTGGTCTTCCATTGGAGCGGCAACTAAGGCCCTTTCCTCCATGATCTTGGTTAACCATTCCTTGATCTCAGCACAAATATCCAAGGTGGATGGATCTCTCTAGCATCTCAAACCACCCCCTTTTGAAGGCTGGATCACAGTATAATCACAGACTCGATTGCCCCAAACCCACTGCATAGTTACCACCATGTTTGGGGGAGCCATTGAGTCCAATTTCTACCCCCCATCCTAGGAATCATGCCAGAAGTCTGCCTTCTGACCATTCCCAATTTTCCATGTTAAGTGGTTGGTGATGAGTTCTCTGCAGCTTAGGATAAAATTCCATATCGCTGAGCCACTCTGAGGGTTCTCAATTGTTAGTATCCTCTCATCCTCCTAGTTGTCCAAGTACTTGGCTCTTAGAAGTCTGACCCATCTTTGGTTCCCTGCACTATACAATTTCCAAACAAGTTTGGCCCCCAAGGCCGCATTGAAGAGTAACCAATCCCGCACCCCAGCACCCCCTTCACCTTTTGGTCTGCAAATCTTAGACCAAGCCATGAGTGGGAATTTTTCATTTTCTTGGGAACCTTTCCATAAGAATTTCTGCATACTGGTTTAGATCAATTTAATCTCTTTTTTGGGGATTCTGAAACATGCCATCATGTAGAATGGCATAGCCAAAATTACTGACCTTAACATTGTGAGCCTGCCTGCCAGTGTGAGCCACTAGCCTTTCCAACTATCCATTCTAGCCTTGCAATCTTTCACCAGTGATTTCCAAATCTGTCCTTTACCTACACCGCTGAAAAGTGGGCTCCCCAAGAATTTACCAAGGAGTTTACCAATCTTTGCTCCAAAAAGGCCAGCAATAGATCTCTGTAAACTAACTTCTGAATTAAAAAAAATAAATATCCAACTTCTCCCAATTCACAGTCTGCCCTGACGCGGAGCTATATACATCCAGAACTTGTTTCATCACCGTGGCCTCAGCCAAGGAGGCCAAGCCAAAGAAACACATGTCATTCACGAACTGAGAATGGGAAGTAGGTGGTATCCCATTCGCAATCTGGATTCCTTTCCATTCACCCCTGACCCTTTTGCTGGTGATTAATCTAACTAATACTTCTGCCAGTATAATGAATAAAAAAGGGGATATTGGGTCCCCTTGTCTGATGCCCCTGATAGTACTGAAGAAACCCTGAGGGCTACCATTGACCAAAATGGAGACTCTGTAGTCAGAGATCATTCCCTTAATCCACTTCATCCAGCTATCCCCAAAGCCAAAACACTTCATGACTGCAAGGAGAAATTCTCTATCCACCCTGTCATAGGCCTTACAGATGTCCAATTTCAACATCATCCGTCTAGCCTTGCCCTTGCTGGCAGAGTGGATGGCCTCATGGGCAGCAATGATACCATCTATAATACTCTAATTAGGATTAAATCCACTTTGCTCCAGAGAAATTAAAGACACTAAAAGACATTTCAATCTATTTTCAACAATCTTGGTAATAATTTTATAGACAGTATTACAGAGGGAGATGGGCCTAAAGTCATCATACCTTCTTGGTTGGCCCTTCTTCAGGATAAGGGCAATCAGCGTGTTGTTGAAGTCTTTCAAAATGAAGCCCTCTCTTCATGAATCCTCAGCCACCGATAGAAACTCTTGGTTTAGTAGTTCCCAGAAGCTCTGATAGAAAAAGACCTAAAAGCCATCCAGCCCTAGGGCTTTGTCACCCCCCATACCAAAAACCGCTGCCTTAAGTTCACTCAGGGAGATTGGTTTGTTAAGCATCTTATTGTCCTCCTCTGAAACCAAGCAAGGGATATGCCTAGGGACCTTAAGCTGTGCGTCCTTCGTGTCCACCTTCTCAACTTCCCAAAGTTTGGAGAAGAAATCAATCGCCTCCTTGTTTATTAGTTCACTCTCTTCTAGTAGAGTCCCATAACTGTCTTCAATGGAGAGGATATGGTTAATGTTCCTCCTGAATTTCAAGGAGAATGAAAATACTTGGTGTTTCTATCCCCCGCCCAGAGCCAATTTTCCCTTGATTTCTACTTAAAGTAGAACTCCTCATGCTTTAGGATTTCAGAGTACTTATCCAAAAGAATCTGTTCCATTTGGAAGTCAACATCGTCCATCCCACTCGCCAAAACCTTACTGTTGAGAGCAGCCAATTCTACCTCCACCTCAGCTCTGGCTTTGAAAATATTGCCAAAATGATGTTGATTCCATTCTTTAAGCTTCTGTTTAAGATACCTTAACTTGGTGAAAAATCAGAAGGCCACATTACCTTCAACAGGCGGTGTAGCATGCCACCAATCTGCCACCAGCTCCTTGAACCCCTCCTCTCTCAGCCACATCTTCTCAAATTTGAAAGGGCTCCTAATCGGTTTCCCATCTTGTTGAATCACCAACGAGACCGGGTAGTAGTCGGAGCCTGACTGCCCCAGAATATTACCCTCAAAAATCATGGGGATATTTTGCCACTCACCTGCCAAGAAAATTCTATCCAACTTCTCAACAATCTGAGAAAATCCTTTTCTGCGATTTGTCCAAGTGAACGAGCCCCTTTTTACTGGAACTTCCTTTTTCTATTAACTTTTGATATACTTAATAAAATTACAAATAAATTACATATTATTTTTCTGCACTTGATTCTATACACTTTTAAAAAAAAAGTTTTTATTTTCAATTATTTTGATGCAAGTTATGACCAGCGCATGAACAGGTACCAAATTTTCAAGACACTGTCACTTCAAAAAATTAGTGAAAAAAAATACTCATCAGAAAATTACAAAAAAATACAAAACTTCTAGATCGCACTCTTACTTATCATCCTACCAAAAGGATTTAAAAAATATTGAATATAACTATATCTTTTGTACCGCATATGGAAATAGCTATGTTATGTTTTTCCAAACAATTCAGGAACATGTTTTTGTGCGTGGGAGGTTTGACCCTCTTAATTTTATCAGTTTTTTAAAAAATGAGTTTTTTAGAAACTAGATTCAGATTACTACAATTTTTATTTTTTACACATCTTCTTATTTTTAGTGCATGACCCTCAAACTCCTATTCCAAGTTTAGGTTTACCCAATTTAAAAAAAAATGTGTCCACTTATACCCCTTTTTGGTCCACAACTTGGTGCACATACCCCTGTAGGCAAATCGACAAGCTCCCATGTATGATTTTTCATCCATGGATTTCTTCCAATGTGGCTGACTGAGAGCCTAATGAGTTGTATCAGGTTCACTATTGTCCTCAACTGATCTCTTTAGGGCTAAATTAACTTCATTCCTCATTTGATTTCATGTCCTTAATCCTATAGAAAGAGAACTTAGGTGGGAATCCCTAATTGTACTTTGAACCCATTTCGGATGTGGACATTGTTGGTGACCATAATTTTCCAAAATACCTAGATCAACAAATAAGTCACCGTATAACTCTTCTTCACCTCCTTTTTGAGAACATTTCTCAGTCTCATCATCTGACTGTGAGAAAGGCTTATGTGAAGACAATGGATAATATGTATGTAGTAGGGGGTCAAAAGATGACTCATCAAAAACCACATTTTGGATTACATGAATGTTGCATTTCTTAGGATCCATGAGATGAGAGGATTTGGAGTGTGGACTATAGCCCAAAAATATGCATTGGTGTCTTCATATGAAGCTTCTTTCTTTTTTGAGCTGGAACATGCATATATGCAGTACAACCAAAAACAGGAAGATAAGAAACTTGTGGTTTATATCCACTCCATAACTCTTTAGGTGTCTATTCTTGAGAACCTTAGTGGGAGCTCTATTGAGTAGATACACAGTTGTCTAAATGCTTCTACCCAAAACTGATCATCCAACTTGGTTGTAGCAAGCATACATCGAGGCATCTCCAAGATAGTTCGATTGCAGAGCTCTACAATATCCTTTTGTTGAGGCATGTAGGGAGAATTCAAGTGTTTTTTAATGTCATTATTCTTCAAGAACTCCAAGAACTCATGAGATGTGAATTCCCCCCCATTGATCCAAGTGGAGAAGAATAAGAGGCTTGTTATATTATCAAACTTCTTGGTGGTAGAAGTCTCAAAAACATGATAAATCCTCACTCTTTCTATGAAGAAAATACACCTAAACCTTCCAAGATAAATCATCCACAAACAACTAAAAATAGTGACTTCCTTGAAAAGAGGCAGGTAAGGGTCTACAGAGATCGGTATGAACAAAAAAAAGAGGCTCTGGAGCATGGTAGGTGCTAGTTGTGAAAGAATCCCTATGTTTTTTGCCTACAAGGTAGTCAAAATATATAGGCAAAGAAGAAAAGAGATGAGGGATACCTATTACCATCGCATGGGAACTGAGTTATAGAGAGAGCAGGTAGAGATGTGTCCATATCTTTAATACCAGAGAGAGGTGGATTCAACTATGGAAGCACAAAGAGAAACTCCATAGGAGGAGACAACATCGAGAGAAAAATAGGTTACCCTTCTTGAATCCTATAGAAATGACCTAACCATCTTGTGAGGTAAGGCATGATTTAACACCATCTGTGACCTAAATTTCTACCTTAAGTCTATGAGTTAAACGTGACTAACAGACAAATGGTTGCTTGTGAAACTAGGAACACAAAGAACACTAGTGAGAGAAAAAATCCCTATACCAAGAGGAATGGTGATAGTACCAATTTATTCTACCACATACTCCTTTTAATTAGCGATATAGATGAGATCACCAATAGGTATAGTAGTCAGTGTGTCAAAGAACTCTTTATCTCCAATCATATGTTTATTGGGGCCAGAATCAATCAACCAAACATCCCATGGGGATGGAGAGGTTTTGGAAAAAAGAACTAGGTTCTGATTAACATCGGAAGCTGGAAGAGAAAGTGTATCCTCATTTGAGACCCCATCATATGTCTAATCTTGTTGTACAACAACATTTTTTCATTGTCAGCATCCATGAGATTTTTGGTCCAATGACTGCGACTAGATGATCCTTCTTTACTTGAAGTTCCATGAGTAAGACCATTATAAAAACATCATTTTGTATCATGGGTGTTAGTACGGTTGATGTAGCACCATCAATTAGTATTTAGACGCTTCTCTTGTTGCAATTTTGTGGTTGAGGTTGGGATTGTTATGGTTGGGGGGATCTTTTTTCACCTTCTATCTATGTTGTCATTGAGAAAATGATGCTTTTTATTCAAAATAATCTTGTAGAGATTGGATGGCCTCTTCTTGTTGAATTAGGCTCACCAATTCTTCAAATGATACTTTTTGTTTGGTAATATTCAAATTGGTGACAAAAGTGCAAAGCTCAGAAGGAAGAGCTCACAAAGTAATTGGGATAAGTAACTTGTCCTCTACCAACTCATCAAGTGCAAGAATTTTGGCATGGAGAGAAAACACTTGACATAGAAAAACTACAATATTCTCTCCAACTTTCATATGATGGGTATGCTTCTTAGACTAAAGATGAAGAAGATTCATCTAGTTCTTTTCCTAAAAGATGGTGGAGAGGGCCTCTCAGGTTGCTTTTGATGTATAATCATCTCTAACATAAGGTTGAGGCTGCTTTTGATGTATAATCATCTCTAACATAAGGTTGAGGCTGATTTTGATGTCTAATCATCTCTAACATAAGGTTGAATCTTGTCAGAGATCCTAAGTGTGATTAACATCAAAGAAAGTTAGCATTATCTTTGTCAAACTTATTTTTTCATCAGTATTAATGGAAGGTTGACTAACACCAGTAAAAATCTCCCACAAGTCTTCAAAATGAATAATTTCATGTGTCTTTGTATTTCATGTGACATAATTAGAGCCCTTGAGAAGTTGTGCATCTAAAAAAAGCACTTGTGGAGTAGACATGGTAATGTCAAAAGGAAAAAGAAGAAATCACTTTCAAAATAGACAAATTTTGTTGATGGTATGCCAACATACACTCTTTAAGAGTTCATACAAGTCTTTCTATGGACAAAAAGAAGAATTTAGTTCAGCAAGGTAGGCTCATGCAGTGAGACGGGGATGGTTACATGGTCGATGTTCGACCTCATCTTGATCATCTACATCATAGCCTGCTTCAAGGTGCATACAAATCTTCTTGGCCTGGCCATAGACATCAAACCAAAAAATTTCAAGGATCCCATCCTGAATTAATTCATCAAACTCAAGATTTCCAGTGTTTCAAAGAGCATCAAACCAAATAACAATAAAAACTAGTGCTGGCAGTCATTGTTGAGATGAAGTCCAACGAAAATCTCTCCTTCTCCTCCAAACATGACTCTTATACTTCTAAATCTTTGTATTGAGAACTTATTATTAAATTTGTTGTTGTAATCATTTTTTATTGTTCTATTTTACTTCAATAATAAACCTCTGCTTAGTGTGGATGTAGCCAATTGGTGAACCATGATAAAATCCATGTTGTGTTTATCTTATTCAATTATTTGTCTCTTTTATCTCTACAATTCTCATTTATCTATTTTCTCATAGTTTTACAATTGGTATCAGAGCGGGTTAGAGTCGTTGGTTGAGAATCAGAAAAGATTTCTTCAAAAGCCATGGAATATTTGAGAGTGCAAAAATTTTCTGGGAAGAATTTCGGGATATGGAAGATATAGATGAAATTTTTTTTTATCAAGAAAAGTCTTTCAATTGCACTTGAAGGGAAAAAAGAAGAAGCCAAGCACAATGAGTAGAGAAGATTGGGAATCCCTGGATGAAATGGTGTGAATGAAGCAATGACAAAGGTTGTATGGGACAAGATCATAATGACATATGCAATGACATCCACAAAAACTAAAGTCTTCATCATGAAGAGGTTATACAAATTGAAGATGAGGGAAGATGAGGCCATAATGAATCATCTCATCGATTTCAATACCTTGATCATCCAAGTGGATTCGATTGGCATGAAACAAGAAAATGAGAACAAGGTTGTCTTATTGTTGTGCTCTCTCCCAAATAGTTGGGATGGAGTTATAACTATTGTTAGGACTACAACATCAAGCATGAAAAATTTATCCTTTGATGAAGTTTCAGCAACACTTCTCAGCAAATACATGAGAAGGAAGAATATGGATTCTTCAACCAGCGAAGCTTTAACAATGGTGAGTACCAAAAAAAGGGGAAGAAGCCATAATAGAGACATAAACAATAAGAATTAGAGGTCTCAATCTACAAGAAGGTCATAGTCAAGAGGTAGACAAAATGGTTGTTGGTTTTGTGGTAAAGTTGGTCATGTTAAGAAATATTTTCGCGAATACAAAAGGCCCCAAGAAAGGGTTTTGGACAGTAAAGAAAATATTGCACATGACAAGGATGATGGTATTTTAATACTTTCTACAAGCGACACAAAATAAAATTCTTGGGTTGTGGATTTTGGTGCTTCCTTTCATGCCACCTCTTGTACGGATTCTCTCACAAATTATCAAGAAGGTAAATTTGGAAAATTTTATTTGGGTGATAATAATTATTGTGAAATTATGGGCAAAGGTGATGTTGTTTTTCCATTGGAAGAAGGAATCCAATTGTTGCTTAAAGATATTTGTCATATTGCAAATCTAAAAAGAAATCTAAATTCTATCAGTCACTCACATAAACATGGCTGCCATACATTTTTATTTGCATATTCATGGAAGGTAACCAAAGGTTCTATGGTAATTGCCAAAGGCAATAGAGTTGGTAGTTTGTATCTTTTAGAGCATCCTAGAGAGGTGGGAGCTACTATGACAGTCATGGGCAGCGATGTAGCTCTTCAGAATCAAAGGTTAGGCCACATGAGAAAGAAAGGCCTTGATGTGATGTTCAACTGTGATCAACTACTAGGTTTAAAATCTACAGATTTGGAGTTTTGCGAACATTGTCTTTGTGGAAAACAAAAAAGGGTCAGCTTCTTGAAGAATGGATGTGACAAGAAGACATCACCGCTGGAGCTAGTGCACTCAGATGTCTTCGGACCTATGGAGGTAACTTCTTATGGAGGTGCAAACTTGTTTGTTAGTTTCCTTGATGAATGTACTTGAAAATTTTGGATTTACATGATGTCTCATAAATCTGAAGTGTTTTCAAAATTTAAAAATTTCAAAGAACTTGTTGAAAATCAAAGTGGTCATAAAATAAAATGTCTAAAGATGGAAAAATGGGGGTGAATTATGCTATTTGGAGTTTGATAATTTTTGTGTAGATTATGGTATTCAAAGAATCAAGGTTGTCCCATATACTCCACAAGAAAATGGGGTAGTGGAAAGGCTAAATCGAACCATTCTTGAGAAAGCTAGATGTATGCTTTCTAATGCTAGTTTGGGCAAAGAATTTTGGGCAGAAGCATGTAATACCAATGTTTATTTAATCAATTATAGTCCCTCATATCGATTGGATTTTGGCATTCCAAAAGAAGAATTGATAAGAAAGAGGATTTCTTATTCTCACATTTGGGTATTTGGTTGCCAAGTATTCGTTCATTTTCCTAAGGAGAAGAGGAGTAAATTAGACTCAAAATCACAGTGGTGTATATTTGTAGGCTATGGAGAAGATCAGTTTGGTTTTTCGTATGTGGGATCCAATTGGAAAGAAAATTGTAAGGAGTCAAGATGTGTTTTTTAATGAAATGGTATTTCCATCTCTGTCAGAAGAAACACAAGAACATGAACATATTCCCTTGTTTGATATTACCAATAATGGTATTATTTTGCCTCACAACTCCTCCCAAGGCTATAACATAGCACATCCTCAGCACATGACACCCACCTCTGTTTTAGCCCCAATTCCATCCATAACACAATCCTTTGTTTCTGGTTTTTCTTCCTTTCATACACAGTCTGCAAATAATGAAGTATCTAGAGACAATAGTTTTAGGCACGTTAATTCACCTTTCTCTCCTATGCAACATTCATTCAATGAAAGTGCATATGGTAGTGGAGGTTATGATTCTGCATCTAGTGAAGTATTTGACAACGCATATAGCAATGGAGGTTGTGATTGGAAATGGAAGACTACAATGGGTTCCCCATCACGCATGGGTAGTGCATGTTGTTATCTCATGAGAGAGACTAGCTCTCACGACCCACCCCTTAACACTCCCAATAGCCACCAGTAGTACACTACTTCTACAATCCACCAGAAACATGCCACTCCCAACAGCCATGCACAACAGGGGAGTACGTTTGGTGATGGGAATTTGAACCCATCCTCTGCTGACACCACGCCTTGCACACATGGGAAGCACAGTGCTGTGGAAATTGACAACAAGTCTCGATAGGGAGCAGGGAAGAAGGCTTTATTGCCAAATAAAAATTTTCATAACACAAATTTGGAAGCAAATTGTTTGATTTAGTAGACAGTTCTGCTCACATAGATGGTAATTCTTTGCAAAGGCACACCACAAATTGTCATACGCATGATGAAAATTGTCAAGACAAGGATATTGAACTACACGCTAAGGAAAACACAATGTTTTCTTTAAGGAGGTCTACAAGACAACACAAGCTTCCTTCAAAATTTACAGACTATGAACTATCACTTGCTGAAGAGGCAGGGCCCGAATTGTTAATCTCGGAGCAAGTTGAACCGGCCACTTATAAATTTGCTTGTCTAAGTAGTGATAAGGATAAATGGATGAATTCTATGAACAAAGAAATGAGTTCATTGGAAGGTAACCACACTTGGGATTTGGTCTCTCTACCACCAAATCGGAAACCACTTAAGAACAAGTGGGTATATAAACTGAAAGATGAAGGCGGAGGTATAAAATGCTATAAAGCTCCATTAGTGGTAAAAGGATATGCTCAGCAAGAAGGGATTGATTTCACTGAGATTTTCTCACCAGGTGTTAAAATGTCAACCATCCGCAATATTTTGGGACTCGTAGCTCTGTGGCATCTTGAATTGGAGCAGCTTGATGTGAAGACTACATTTCTACATGGTGATGTGGATGAGGAGTTTTATATGGAGTGGCCTCATGTTTTTAGCAAAAAGGGGCAAGCACATCTTTATTGCAGGTTAAGATGAAGCTCGTATGGGCTCAAGAAAGCCCCGAGATAGTGGTATTTGAAATTTGATCGCTTCATGATTGATCAAAACTTCATAAGATGTGAATCTTATCCATGTATTTGTTATAAGAAACTTCCAAATGGTGAGTTTGTTATTCTTCTTCTATATGTTGATGACATGTTGGTCGCTGGTATAAGTTCTCAAATTGTTGGTGAGCTAAAAACAAAGTTGGCAAGTAAGTTTCCCATGAAGGACTTAGGGGCAGCTAAGAAGATTCTTGGTATGACAATCTGAGGGGATAGAAAAATGAAAGAAATTACTTTGTCTCAAAAGGATTACATTAACAAAGTTGTGGACAGATTTGGCATGACTGATGCAAAGATAGTTTCTACTCCTTTTCCTTCGCATTTTAATTTGTCTTTCGAATTGTGTCCAAAAACACAAGAGGAAAAGGAATTCATGTACAACATTCATTATAAGTCAGCGGTTGGTAGCATAATATATGCTATGGTTTCCACTCATCCCGACATTTCTCATGCGGTGGGAGTAGTAAGTAGGTTCATGAGCAATCCTGGGAAGCTTCATTGGGAAGTTGTTAAATGGATACTAAGATATTTAAAAGGCACTTCAGATTATGTTTTATGTTTTGGTGGCAATAATGAACACTTGCGAGGATTCATGGATTCCAATCTTGTTGGAGATTTGGATAAAAGGAGGTCTACTACGAGTTATACTTTCATGTTTTCCAGAGTTGCCATTAGCTAGGCCTTGAGGCTGCAACACTGTATTGCTCTTTCTTCTGGTGAAGCTTAATACTTGGCTCTTTCTGAAGGTGATCAAGAGATTATTTGGTTGCAGCGTCTACTTGGTGATATGAAGTATCAACAAGATGATTATGTTTTATTTTGTGATAGCCACAGTGCCATTTTTATAGCTCACAATCATACATCTCAGCACCATTCCAAACACATTGAAATTCATGCTCACTTCGTGAGATACATGGTCAAATAAGGAAAGATGAAGGTTGTTAAGATTGACACAAAGGTCAATCCAACTGACATACTCACCAAATTTGTACCCAAAGAGAATTTCCAATGTGCTAGGACTTCTCTTGGGATTGTAAAGAAAGATAAATCAGTAGGGCAAGTAGGGGAATGGTTGATCAGTGGTAACATCCATTGGCCATCACGTGGGAGATTGTTGAGATGAAGTCTAACATACATCTCTCCTTTCCCTCCAAAGATGACTCTTAGACTTCTGACTCTTTGTATTGAGAACTTATTATTAAATTTGCTGGTGTAACCATTGTTGATTGTTCTGTTTTACTTCAATGAGAAACCTCTAGTCAGTGTGGACGTAGCCAATTAGTGAACCACGATAAAATACGTGTTGTGTTTATCTCATTCAATTGTTTGTCTCTTTTATCTCTGCAATTCTTGTTTCTCTGTTTTCTTATAGTTTTACAGTCGTAGCACGCTATGCTCCATGATTTCTTTCCACACTACAAGAACCATCCGGAAGAGTCGACATTCACTATAAATTCCTTCTTATCGGACAGATAACAACGTATGACTTCCTCGGGAAGTAAGTGTGATGTCTTCCTTTCTGACGGGCTTATACACAGTCAGCAACTGCCAAAATTCTCAAAACTTTGTCTTTCCCACTCCTTCAGCACTATTGCCTCTAACTTGCTCCACACACAGACACAAGCATGGAAAAGATCAAGGGTTTTGTAAACAAATGAAAAACAGAAAGATCAGAGAACTCCAATCAAGAAAAATAGGAGAACATCGCCTGCGCGAGTCCGAGGTCTACGTACATATTGGAAACTCCACATACAACACCACACGCACGTCTTACGATATGTGCAAAAAGAAAAAAACTCCACATGCGTGACTCAGGCTCTGCATCAACAGTTAAGATCTGTGTACAAAGAAAAAAGCTCCACACACACGTCTGTAGGCTATGCGATCAGCAGTCACTCCATTAACTTTTTCTTTGGCAACAACGCTCAGCACAAACAAGATTCATCCAGCTCTGATACCAAATGAAGTGCTGAACACAATGTGACGATAATTTCATTTAGAAAACACGAATATAAGGAACCTAAAATTTATTGTGGAAGAATATTTACCATCAACCGATTATCAACTGTGAAAAACTAACTGAGAACTAACCACTAACCTTTGTATTACATTTAGCATTATGTTAACACTTAGGATAGAATAATGAGATTAATCTACAAACTAGAAAATATATATTCTATATAAAATACGTCAAGATGTACCGAGGCATTGAATTTTTTCAACTTTAATTTTTAATAAAGGTGAATGATGAAAAAATTAAACGCGTCGATACATCTCGGTGTATTTAATATAGAGTATATATTTTCTAGTAGCAGTCATGATGCACGTAACATATTGAATAAATTAATATGGGTTAGGGTTACAATTACACTTACATTTAGGATTACGATTAGGCTAGGGTTAGGATTAGGATCGTGGTTACAGTTAGGATTTAGGGTTAAGATTATGGTTTAAGTTATGGGTAGGGTTAGAATTAGGATTAGGGTTTAGGAATAGTGTTACAATTAGAATTAGGGTGTAGTGTTAGGATTAAGATTAGGGTGTAGGTTAGGGTTATGATTAAGATTAGGCTTAGGGTATGTGTTTACATCCTGATTATTATTAGGCTTAGGGTTAGGGTTTATATTATGGTTAAGATTTAGGGTTATGGTTAGGATTAGAGATTGACATTTATGATTAGGTTTTAGCATTTATGATCAACATTAGGACTAAGATTTAATATTTAGGATTATAGGTAGGGATAGAGTTTAGGGTTCATTTTAGGATTAGGGTTAGGATTTAAATCATTGTTAGGCATGGGGGTAGGGATATGATTAGCATTAGGTTTATCATTATGATTGGGATTATAGCTATGGTTAGGGTTTATATCATGGTTAGAATTAGGGTTAGGGTTAGGGTTAGGGGTATTATTAGGGTGAGGCTTAGAATTATGATTAAAGTTAGGACTAAGGTCAAGGTTTTGATTGCATTTGTTTAGGGTTTATATTAGGATTTCACAAGGGTCCATATTAAGGTTTGGTTAGGATGAATATTATGGCTAGGGACAAGACTATAGCTATAGTTAATATTAAAAAATGGTTAAGGTTCAAATAGGGATAGAGTTGTAGTTCAACTGTTGTTATGGTTGAAGCTCAATTAGGGTTAGAGATAAGGTTAGGTTAGGTTTGGGGTTCAATTAGAAGGAAATGTTTTAGTTATAGTTAGGG
Organism: Thuja plicata; assembly: GCA_018584345.1. Classification (NCBI taxonomy): domain Eukaryota; kingdom Viridiplantae; phylum Streptophyta; class Pinopsida; order Cupressales; family Cupressaceae; genus Thuja; species Thuja plicata. Next base: position 231,996 of record MU221915.1, read on the forward strand.
TTGGAGTTAATTATAGTTAAGGTTTCATTACAATAAGCGTGTGAATATTTTTAAGGTTTATTTATACTTAGGGTTAGGATTAGAGTTTAATTAGTGCTAGAATAAGGTTATGATTTAATTATAGTAAGGTTAGTGTTGAGATTATGGTTATGGTTCATATGTATGTATGTTTGTGCTTGTGTATCTTAAACTCAATATAATTCTAGGTTAGGGTCATCTTTAGGGTTCAAGTAGGTTCAAAATTAGGATTGTGGTTCAGTTTGATCTAGTGTTATGGTTAGGATTAGGTTTAGGATTTAATTTATTAAGTGACCCTTGTTTAATCTTAGATTGGAGTATATTTTGGAAGCTTGTGAAAGCCCAATTATACTCAGTATCAGGGCTCATTTTTTGTTATGGTTCAATAAATCTTAATGTTAGGGTTAAATTTTAATTTATCAAGATCTATCACTATGATGATGAATAAAAATTTATCCAGCATGCAAGTAGATTTTGGAAAGCCAAATAATCTAAATCTTGGGGAAAATAAGCTTGATGATAATGGATTTAACATTTAGGGTACAATTTATTTACTCTTTAATTAAGTTTATGGTTAGGGTTTAATTTGTGCTAATGTTTTTTAAGTGTAAGACCGGAAATTAGATTTGGGCTTAGTATTAGGGTTCAATTTTGTTTGATGTTAGTGTTAAGGTCTAATTTTGTTTAATTTTTATATGGATTAGATTCAATTTGTTTAAACATAGGTAGTGGGGACATACTAATTAGAAATTTGTTCACTTGGTAAGATACTAATTAGGGTTGAAATTTAATTTAAAATTCACTAACATAGGGATAGTATATGGCTCAATTCTAGGTTTAGGGTTAAGATTGAATTTGATTGGGTGTTGAGGTTAGGTTTCAACTTGTTTTAATGTGTAATTTAATTTAGAGTTAATATTAGGGTTCAATCTAGTTTAACGTTTAATTTGGTTTCCAAGGTCAGTTGTTTCTATTTCTTCAATAAGTTTCTCCATAATCAAAATATTTAAATCTAAAGTTTAATTAAGCTTAATATTTAATTAGGATTAGGGTAAGAGTTTAAATTAAAGTTGTTTTAGTTTTAGGGTTCAATTTGGGTTAGGATTCAATTTTTGGTTATGGTTCAATAAAGCTTAATATCAGGGTTAAAGTTTAATTTATCAAGATAGATCACTACGATGATTATTAAATTTCATCCAATATGTGAGGAGATTTTTGAAAGCCAAATACTCTTAACCTTAAATAATAAAAGCTTTAAGATGACGACCTTAAGATTTAGGTTTATAGTTTAATTTAATCTTCAATTAGGGTTAGGGCTAGGGTTTAACTTGTGTTAAGCTTTTCTTTAATGCAAGAGTGACAATTAGATTTTAGTTTAGTGGTAGGGTTCAATTTTGTTTGGTGTTAGTATTAATGTTTAATTTAGTCTAAGGTTTATGATGGACATATCAATTAGAAATGTGATCAATCAATAAATCACTATTTAAAGTTAATATTTACTTTAAAAATCACTAAAAAAGGTTTAGTATAAGACTCAATTCAGAGTATAGGGTTAAGGGTGAATTTGATTAAGTGTTAAGGTTAGGGTTCAATCTAGTTTAATGTTTAGTTTGGTTTTCAAGGTCATTTGTTTCTATTTCTTCAATAGGTTTCTCCATGACATAAATATTTAGGTCTAATTTGATTTATGTTTTGGGCTCAATTTGGTATACGTTAAGTTTGAATTTGAATTGGGATAGAATCTAGATTATGATTAGGTTAAAAATCCATTTCATTTAGTTGTAGGGTTAGGTTTTAATTTTGCATTGAGTTAAGGTTCAAATTGGTTCTATATCAAGGTTAAATTTGATTTGATTTGGGTTAGGATGAAAGTTAAATTTCATATAATGTGTAGTTAGGTTTACAGTTATGGTTTAGTTTTGTTTAGTATTATGTTTATGGTAGATTTTGTTGGCAAGTACTAAATTTTGTGTAAATGTGATTTAGTTTTTGGTTGTCATTTATGGAAACACATCTGGGTTTCAGATCGATTCCATAAAAGATAAGTTTTGTTGACTCAGAAATAAACTAAGTGTAGAAGCAAAGATACATAAGTGTTTTGGATGTCAAAGATTGAGATTGATGATTTAGGGAAAGAGAGATTAGAGGAAGACAATATGGGGTATGTATGACCTCCACCTAAGATCAATTTTGTTTTGGTTGAGTCTATAGTGAGTTAGACAGAATTGAAGACAGACAGACTGCAACAGAATAGAGAAACATAGCACTTTGACAGTAGCGAAGATTGAGGGAGTATGGCTTGAACTCCAGACAATCAAAGTTGTATTTTGGTTTTTGATAACCTCCACATTAACTATGCAAGAGTGCCGACTATTCATTTATTCTTTACTATATTAAATCTATTTTGTATTGAAGGCCGACTTAGTAATATTTGTAATATTCATATTGAGAGTCGACTTTGTAAAGTTATGATATATATATAAGATCTTTTTGATAAAGATAAGTGGTGTTGTTGGAAAATGGTTAGGGGACAGTTGGATAAATTATTGAGCGAATAGAAGAGTAGAGAATGATAGAGATCACTGAAGAACATTAAAGGAACTATATAAGCACCATTTTTGCTTGTTTTGTTCATGACTAAGAACACTTTGTAACCTGAATTATGTAGTACGAGTTGTAAGCTCAGTTGGCCCCTAACAGGGTGTTGTGAACCTTTACCAGGGTTGTTATTCCTTTAAACAAGGAAATGTGCTATGTATTATTTAGCTCCTAATAGGGCTAGGTCTCCTTACAGTGACATTATACTTTAGTACATGCTTGTGGGTACCATCCCCACTAGGATTTTCCCTTGGCTGGGGTTTCCTCGAAAAAAAAATATGGTGTTATGAGTATTGTGTCATTTTCTTATGCTCTTTTCTTTACTTCAAGTTTATGGTTGACATTTAAATTGTTGAAGAATTTATTTAAGTACTATAATATTGATTCACCCCCCCCCCCCCTCTCNCCCCCCCCCCCCCCCTCTCAGTATTATCCAATCCTAAAATTTGGTATCAGAGCTTTTGGCATTTGGAGAGAAATTCTAAGAGCTTGAGGGAGATCAGAATGGATTTGGACAGTTTGCAAGAAAACTTTGATGTTGCACTTGAAGACCTTGATAAACAAAAAGCAGAGAATGGAGAATTGAGATTCAACATGCGAAGAGCTGAGAAATTAATAAAGAAACTCAAAGATCAACTTGAGCTTTCCAGAAATCAAAGACAAGATATTGTGGTTCGGATAAAAGAGGATTCAGATGAAGACAATTCAGATAAGGTGAAGCAACTAAAAGAAGAGAATGAAACTTTGAAACTTTAAAATGAGACTATAGCTAAAGAAATACAGGTACAGAAGGATGCAAAGAAGAAAGTTAAAGAAGCTTTAAACAGTGCACTAGATCAAATGAAGAATGAGGCTGACAACTACAAGAACAAGTATCTAGAAATAAAGAAATAGAATCAAAATATAAAAGGTGAACTTGTTGAAGCAAAGAAACACATTGAGAAACTTCACACGAGTAGTGATTTGATTGATGAACAGAGAGACAAACAGAAACATAAAGGTGATATGACTGGTATTGGCTTCAATGAAGCTGAATGTTCTAAGAATCAGGAAGAGAAATCAAATGAGAAGATTGATACTGAGAAACCTTCTATTGAAGAGCCTAAAGAGCATATCAGGCCCTTCAGAGGTAGATGCTTTGGCTAAAATAGATTTGGACATATGAAGAGAGACTGTAGAGGTAATGCCCCTTTTAGAAACTTTTCTGGCTATTGTTTTAACTGTCATGGATATGGGCACAAGAAAACAGAATGCAGAAAAAATAATCAATCGGGATATAGACAAGATAATGGAAGAGAATCTACAGTGAAACCTACATGCTACAAATGTAATAACATTGGACACATTGTGAAATAGTGTAAGTTGTAAGTCAATCGGGAAAGAAGACCTCCTAATTGCTACAAATGAAATAATCTAGGGCATATAGAAAAATTTTGTAGGTATAATGGATCAGACAATAGAAGAGTACCACCTCCTATGAATTCACAAAAGAATGGAAGTGATATTGGTAAGAGTGTTGCAGATTTGAAGATTGATTTTGAAAGTTGTTTCAAGAAGGCAAAAGATAGAAATAGTGGTAAGATATGGAAGATCAATGAAACTAGTGAGACATCAGTTCAGGGAGAGTTAGTAGAGGCTAGTAGATCTTCGCCTGATGGTAGCAAGAAATAATCAACCTAATTGGTCGATCATGGCCTTAGGGTGAGCATTGGATACAAACATCAGAATATATCCTGCCCCAAAATTTATGGATTGAGCTCATGCAAGCTTGGGTATAAGCTTTTCCAACATCATGAAATACACATCTAAGAGCACAACATCAACCAACACACATATTTTGTTTGCGAGATCTAATAGCCGACTGGACAGTTTTAAGTGAAAGTGAAATTCATAACTTAACTTGTATAAAGCACCACTTAATGACTTATCTCTTTACAATTTGGTGAAGAGAAAGCTAAGGAAATAGCAGAGCAGAGAAGTTCATATTATTCTACATTGGCTGTGCGTGATCAATTGAAGGATAAACTCAGAATTCAGTGAAAGAAAGGTATGTTACATCATCTAACCATGGATGCACCTATTATTTTTGATGCTACAGATAGACCCAAGTATAAGTTTAATAAAAATCCATTCAAATCATGTGAAGAGGATCCAGAGGGAGCATTTTCCCAAACCTCGTATGGCATATTACACGTAGAAGATATTAGGGCTTACATACATTGTAAGTATGACATACTGGGAATTGATGATATATCAATTGAGATGAAGTATATGACTGACAATGGAGTCATGAGAGAAGAATACAAACATATTAAATTAACTGAGCATAATGAAAATTCTGGATTTATGTGAATTTGATGAAGATGAATGGTTCAAAATACTGTTAAGTAGCGTTCATGATCAGTTTATCTTGATTGGTGATCAACCTGTGAAGATTTGTAGTGACCTAATACATGAAATCACTAGATTGGACAACATCAGAGTCATCTCTATTGCGGAGAAACATGTGAAGAAAGAATTTAAAGCCCTAACTCATTCCAAATGGGATAGATGGGCAATGATGGTAAATGACATCTTTCAGCAAGATGTAAGATTGATTATGATGATACTTGGGTACAAGTTATACTATATAGTAGAAGACCTAATTTAGTATCTGCTAGATTTATCATGATGGCATGGATAATGGTGAAGGAAAATGTACAGTATAATCTATGAGAAGTTCTGGCACAATAATTCCTTGAGAATGTGAAGCTTGTGAAGAAGGACAAATCGAAAACCTTTAGATTTGGTTCATTGTTGATGTATATGTTCATTCATATTGAGAACAAGTTTCCTAGTTTACATCCTAGTGGCTAGAAGTCTGGATTACCTACTAGCATATTGATTTCATAGAGCTACAAAAGACAAAATGCTACTTGGGTTGATGGTGAATTATTTGGTATTATCAAGATTCTACAGAGACAGATGAAGACAAGATAAATAATACATGAAGATATTGTTGATAAATACAAAGATACATTCTATTTCATGGTTGAAACTGATTGTGTATGTTTTGAAGCAGTCATACCCAGGAAGAAATGGTGTTATCCCATGGGTTATGAAGTGAGTTCTAAAGTACTTACCATGCAATTATAACATTTCCTTGCATCATAGATTGATTCAACAGAGGAAAGATGGGGAACTTATGAAGAAAAGTTAGCAAAAGTAAGAGAAGATCATATTAGAGGTCTTAGGAGGAGAAAGATAGAAAATCTTTTACATGAAGGTGGAGTTAAAGCTGGATTGACAGAAGAGGAACTTAAAGAAGTCAAAAAGAAGATGACAAAAAGGTCACTTGGACCTACAAGTGGAAGTACTACAACCCCTCCCACTCCTGAGGTAATTATGGTAGATAGTCCACCTTCTCCTCAACAGAAAACAACACAAGCTGAAAATATCACTTCTAGAGTAACAAGATCAAGCATTCATACATCACCTAAAGAGCAGAGCACAAGAGGAGAAGAGAAGAAAACATAAAAACACATTTGGAAACCTGAATTGAAGATGCTAGAGAAGAGAGCATTAGAGCAAGAAAAATTGGTTACAACTGATAAATACTATAACAGGTATGAAGAAGTAGAAAAACTTAAAATAGAGGACATTGTGATAGAGCACCTACTTACTTTCAAGAAGACACTGTTATAAATTTAAGGAAGCATACCCATACACCTATATGGGAGATTGGAGATAAGAAAACATGTTGCACAAATTGAAGATGATACAGTCAGAAACAAATAAATAGATAACATGTTTCCTGTGATATCAGTTCAAGAAAGGGAAAAAATATACAAGGAACTAAAACCTCTACTAAGGACCAAGGTGAGATTATTGAAAATCATGGCAAGGAAATATGATGAAGTCACTGAGGAAACTTAGAAGGCACTAGAGAAGATACTGATGAGTACTATTTATAAAAAGCCCTCACCTCCTAAGACCACATCGCCCACACAATTGGGAATGGGTGAGAGATCTAAGGCAACAAAGACATCTACTGAGAAGAGTGAAGTAGATCCTCCACTAGATTTCTATGTTTCTAGTGTAGCAGTAACTCTTGACACCTCTCAAGATGAAAATGACCCTTTTTCAGGGAATATTGATACTTCTGTGGGAAATGAGGCATAACAGAAGAAGGAAGAGGAATAGAAGAAGGAAGAGGAACAAAAAAAGGAAGAAGAAAAGAAGACAGATCAGAAAGAGGATGAAAAGAAAGAGGTAAACACATCATCCATTTCATTGTTGGCAAGTTGTGATGTAACTGTTGACAGCATGGATGAAGTAGAACTAGTAAAATTGGCATTTACTGCTTTGAACAAATTAAAGGAAATATCATAACAGAAAGGAGACAAGAAAGAAAAATTAATCACAAGAGAAATTGATACTATAAAAAAAAATTCTTCCAACACCTATTGTCTTCTAGAATAAAGATGACATTGAAAATCAAAGAATCACACTTGATGAATTTGATGGGCACTATGAGAACCTATTGAAGATAGCAGAGGAAAAGGTAGAGAAGACTTACTCAGAGAAGAAGCTAACAATAGTTTGCAAATCTATTACATGAGACTTAGGCATTGTGAAAACTTACTTGACAAATGCAAGGAACTGTATTAGACACGGGAGAAAATTGTTCAGCTATTGCATGAATCCAATAAGGCATATTCAGGTTGTAGAGGACATTATTGCCAAAGAGAGGGAAACTCTAAACAATATGATGGATGGTTGTGAACCATCTTCACAATCCACAACAAAGATAGAAAAATAATTCACAAGGATTTTGGCTAAGCTCAGTGTATTAGATAATGAGAAAGGGAGAGTATTGACAAGATTCAATTTGCTGAAAAGCTTTATCACTCCTAAGTTATCAATACTTGAGGTTCCTCTCTCAGACTTGGAGAAAGTGATAGATTCACTGGATAAATCTAAGCCCATGGACTTAAAATAAGTTGAGACCACATCATTTTCACTGAATGGCTTAATTCACATTAGCCAAAAAAATTTCAAAACATGGACTGCAGAAGTGAAGATCTTGGAAGATTCCTTTCAGGATATTTTGAAACTGGTGAGAAAGAATTAAAACCTGTTGGTGTATATGCACCTTTTTCATTGTTGTGAAGATAAAAAAAAATATATAGATATTATATAGAGAAGAAAAGGAAAGAGAAAATAAAAATAAATATTATAGAGGAGACAGATTTGTTGGAACACTTATTCATTTTTTTTAGAAGTGTTGCCATCAATGCCAAAGGGAGAGATTGTTGGCAAGTAATCAATTTTGTGTAAATGTGATTTACTTTTTGGTTTTCATTTATGGAAACATATCTGGGTTTCAGATCGATTCCAGAAAAGATAAGTTTTGTTGACTAAGTGTAGAAGTAGAGATACAGAAGTGTTTTGGACATGTCAAAGATTGAGATCGATGATTTAGGAAAAACAAGCTTAGAGGAAGATAGTATGGGGTATGTATGACCTCCACCTAAGATAAATTTTGTTTTGGTTGAGTCTATGGTTATTTAGACAGAATTGAAGACGGACATACTGCAGCAGAACAATGAAATAGAGTAGTTTGACAATAGCGAAGATTGAGGGAGTATGGCTTGGACTCCAGACAATCAAAGTTGTATTTTGGTTGTTGATAACCTCCACATTGACTATGCAAGAGCATTGACTATGAATTTAGTGTTTACTATATTAAATGTATTTTTTTATTGAAGTTTCACTTAGTAATATTTGTATTATTCATATTGAGATCCGACTTTGTAAAGTTGTGAGATATATGTATATAAGATCTTTTTGATAAATATACGTGGTGTTTTTGGAAAACGGTTAGAGGACAATTGGATAATTTTTTGAGAGAATAGAAGAGTAGAGAATGAGAGAGATCACTGAAGAACATTAAAGGAACTATCTAATCACCAGTGTTGCTTGTTTTGTTTATGACTGAGAACACTTTATAACCTGAATTATATTGTAAGAGCTATAAGCTCAGTTGGCCCCTAACATGGTGTTGTGAACCTTTAACAAGGTTGTTATTCATTTAAACAAGGAAATGTGCTATGTAATATTTAGCTACTAATAGGGCTAGGTCTCCCTACAGGGACATTATACTTTAGTACATGCTTGTGGGTACAATCCCCACTGGGGTTTTCCCTTGGCCAGGGTTTCCTCAAAAATAAAATATGGTGTTATGAGTATTGTGTCATTTTCTTATGTTCTTTTCTTTACTGCAAATTTATGGTTTATTTAAGTACTATAATACTGATTCATTCCCCCTCTCAGTATTATCCAATCCTAACAAATTTTGGTTTTTAGTTAGGGTTAAAATTTAATTTGGTTTAATATTTAATTATGATTAGGGTTAGGGTTACAATTAAATTTGTTTTAGGATGAGGGTTCAATTTGGTTTAGTGTTAGATTTAATTCTTGATTTAGCTAGGTTCAATTTGTTTTAAGGTAATATTTCAAGAGACCACTTGGTTTGTTTCTCTTTCTCCCTTATAGGTTATGTTGTGATTTGAAACATTAGTTAAAAAACAATCACATAATTAAATCAAATTTTTTTAAATAATTTTATGAAAAATTATGAACGAATATTTCTAGAAATTTTAAATATATATCGCTTAAGGTTTAATTTGATATAAGGTTTATGTTGGATTTATCCAACATGTTAATATATGGCTTAAGGTTTACTTTGGTTTAAGGTTTATGTTGGATTCATCCAACATGTGAATAGATTTTGGAAAGCCAAATACTCTAAACCTTAAAGTGAATAAGCTTCATGATGATGGCTTGAGGTTTAGGATTACAATTTAATTTAATCTTCAATTAGGTTTAGGTTTAGGGTTTAACTTGTATTAATATTTTTATATGTGCAAGAGTAAAATTTATATGTGGGTTTAGTCTTAGGGATCAATTTTTTTTGGTGTTAGTGTTTAGATTTAATTTGGTTTAATGTTTATGATGGATTAGATTAGATTATTTTAAATATATGAAATGATGACATATTATTTAGAAACGTGATCGCTTGATAAGGTAGAAATTAGGGTTGACATTTAATTTAGGGTTTAGGATTAAGGTTGGATTTATTTGAGTATTAAGGTTAGGGTTCAACTTGGTTTAATGTATAATTAAATTTAGAGTTAAGGTTAGTGTTCAATTTAGTTTACTATTTAATTATGTCTAATTTGATTTAGGGTTTGGGCTTAATTTGGTATACATTAAGTTTGAATTTGATTTGGGGTAGAATCTAGATTGGGATTAGGGTTATGGTTCTATTTGGTTTAGTGGTAGGATTAGAGTTCAATTTTGTATTAAGTTTCAAATTGGTCTTTTTTTAGGAAAATTTCATTTAATTAGGGTTAAGGTCAAGGTTAAATTTGATTTATTGTTTAATTAGATTTATGATTATGGTTTAGTTTTCTTTAGTATTAGGATTATAGTAGATTTTGGCATTTGGTTAAAGTTAAGTTTAATTTAGTTTGATATTTAATTAGGATCAGTGAACTAGGACTATTAAATTTGTTTTAGGGTTAGAAATCAATTTTATTTGGTGTTAGATAGAGTTAAGTCTTAATTTAGTTGGGTTCAATTTGGTTTATGGTAATATTTCCAGAGACCTCTTTCTCTATTTTTATTTCTTCTTTATAGCTTATGTTGTGATTTGAAACATTAATTCAAAAAATTACCACATAATTAAATTTGAAAGTTTTTTTTCATGAATAGTGCCTTTCCTATTAATTTAATATAAAAGTTATATATTCACAAAAAAGGGGTCGGGGGACATAAAAATCACCCCACAAGAGTTCACATGACATCTAGCCAGAAGAAGAAACTAGAAACTATTCATAAAAAAAAAAAAAACATAAAGCCTTCAAGCTCCAAGAGCAGTGCTAGTTGAAAGAGGATCTCTGTCATCAGAAACCCAGGCATCCATGGGATTGATTGGAGGGTTGGGAACTGACCAGTCATCAACAGCATCATCTTTATCTTTATCTTTCTCCTTCACCCAAGGCGGAGAAATAGCTAGAGCTAGGTGGGGGAAGACCACTTGGAGGAAGGGTCACCATGAACATCAAGAGCATCGGAGGGGTAGACATAACCAAAGCTGGAGACTAGCCAGAGGTACAAAAAGGAGGAGAAGTCGAGCGACACTACCAACCATCATCGCCACCCCTAGGAGAGTGGTTGTGGGGATCCTGTAACTACAGAATGCAGGAGAAGTGAGCTGAAGAGCTGCGGACATGGCGAAAACCCCTGGGTGGAGTACAATCTGCAGAAACTGAATCAGGTTGGACCCAAGAAACCATACAGGGAGAATTGCACCAATGATTGAGAAACTCCTGAAGGTGGGCCACCTCTAGAGCCACTTTATTGCCTTGTAATTGAATCTACATTATAACATTGTTACATATATAAGCTTTATTATATAGAGAAACATTTATATCAAGAAAGTTGTGAGTGAAAAGAACAACATTCCTATCTTTCCAAAGAGTGAACAAAATCTCCATCCTGAAAGTATGCCAAATCTGGGTAAACTTGTAAGGAAGTCTCAGAGAGTCTCCAAGGATAATCATATGCCAAGAGAATGGCTCGGGCTGGAATGGTTTAAAAAAATCATGAATCCACTACCAATACTATTGAGCTCTCCTACAAAACAAAAAAAAATGTGCAAAAAAGACTCAGGGTTCCCACAAAAGGGACACTGAGGATCCGGCACACCCAGGTGTTTGAGCCAAGGGCCCAAAGGGATACCTTGGAAGAAAAAACATCAAGCAAAGAGAGCCATATTGGGCTTAGTAATAGTAGACCATATGATTTGGAAATGAGAGCTCTAGTGGTGAGGAGAAGAGTGCAAATGTCATCTCTGGTTAAGAATGTCCACCATGGGAAGATGAGGAGACAACCATCTATAACCCATCTTCAGCTTGTAGTTTCTAAAAGGAGTGGTCGGGTACCATTTTTAGTCTTTCCACCAGGGTGGAACAGACTGAATACCCGTCTTATGAAGCAAATGATTTGGAATGGTAGAAACCAACAAATCAAAAGTCTGACGATCTGGACCAGCCAGCCAGAACTGGACCTGCATGTCATCCCAAGAGAGGAGGCTCATAGAGGCCCTGGAAAAGAGGTCCTTAGGTGTTTTTATGCCACATTTGAAAAAATGCAGAGAACTAGCACCTTGAGTCTTAGCCAGAGGAATACCTTGAATGGAGAACAACAACAACCACCAAAGGTTATGTTGATTCAAAGAAAGCCCATTACAAAAACAATCCCCATCCCAGCAAAGTCAAGTTTTGATAACTTCCCAGGCCTTCCATATGATTTTAATAAAAAAGGTGTATGGATAATCCATTTAGCACACAGAGCGAGCCCTTGCTTTTGAGTGGAGAGAAGACCAAAGCCACCTGACTCTCTAGGAAGACAACAAAAATCCCAAGCAACTCTTTGGTACCCATTACCATCTGCTCTTGAAGCCCATATAAAATCTCTTAGAAGGTACTCAAGTTTAAGGTAAGAGGCTTTAGAAGGATCTCAGCATGAAGAACAATAAACATGAGTAGCAGCCAAAACCTTAGAATAAATCTGAAATTTCCCCACAAAAGAGAGAGGTTTGGAAATCCAATACTGTAGCTTCTTTTTAATTTTAGCAACCACAAAATTCCATAAATCCACAAAATAATCTTGAAAAGCAATGGGAATGCCCAGGAAGAAGAAAAATTCCCCATGCTGAACCCACTTCCGATCAAAATTAGCCATCCAAGGAGGGGCTGGAAGGAAATATTTTCTATAGCAGAGGGTCTTATGCCACTGAATAGCAGACCCAAAGGTCTGACAAAAAGTATCCAATAATTGCAAGACATTAGAGACATTTTCCTCATCCTCGACAAGAGTGAGGAAGGAATCATCAGCAAAGTGCCCATTGACAATTTGGGAAGAAGAATCTGGAAGAGAGATGCCTCGCACTAACCCAGAGGAAATAGAATTGGCAAGCAGGTAACCAAAGCCTTCAACAGTAAGCACATACAGCGCAAGAGCCAATGAACAACCCTGGAGAATGGACCTGAAAATCCCAAAGGTGTCAGACTGGGATCCATTGATAGAGATACATGTAGAGGCATCACCAAAAACCATTTCCACAGACTGCAAAAAATTGGGACCAAAACCAATATCTTGCAACATGGAAAGAATGAAAGGTCATTCAATGTGATCATAAGCTTTGGCAAAATCAATTTTGAGAATCAAAGTGTGTTGCTTGGACTACTGAGTCCATTCCATTACCTCCCAGATAGTGATAATGTTTTCAAGGATATATCTAGGCTTTATGAAACCAGTTTGCTCTAGATGGACAATCAGAGGGAGGAGATGTTTGATCTTAAGAGCTAAAACCTTAGCAATGATCTTGTATGAAACATTTAGCAAAGTGATGGGCCTCTAGTTATAGATATATTTGGGATCACTAGCTTTAGGTATGAATTTAATATTTCCTCTATTAATAATATCTCCCAGAATTTTATTATGATAGGCTTCGAGATACACTCCATGCAGGTCGGGACCTATATCAGCCCATAAATGCTTTTTAGAATTCATAGGGGAAACCATCACACCCAGGGGACTTGTCATTTTCCATAGGAAATATAGCCTCTTTTAGGTCACTAATGGTGAGAAGTTGCTCACATAAGGCACACTGCTCGACCGCCATGCAGTTTGGAGTAACAACAATACACTCCCAGAGAGCCTCTTCTCAAGCAACCAAGTTTCCTTGTGAAGCAAACACTTTTTCATACTGTTAAAAAAAACTTGAAGAATATCAGGAAGTTCTAAGAGAGTTTCATGACCATGTTTGATTTTTTTGATCCCAAAGTTGGTATGTCGGGCTCTAAGAGCATGAAAGAACTCTTTAGAATCTTTATTTCCAACCTCCAACCAGTGGAGGCGAGCTTTGATTTGTGCTCCCTAAGAAGCATAGTTGTCAGCAATTTTATTCTCATGGTAGAGTTGTGCAAGCTTAAGCTGAAGCTCAGAATCAAAGGGATTCAAAGGGAGAGCATCAGAGCACTCTGAAGAGCTTTTGTGTTTGCTTCATATGAACTTTTCCTGTATAGGTATAACTAACAGTCGTAGATGCAGAGAAATATTGTAGTATAGGTGATGGCATTATTCCACCATGAGATCCACCCAGAGGTGGTTGTGGGAGAAAGGCTCTAAATTAAAGACACACTAAATGTGAGCAAAAATGGAAGCATGATTCAGCATGGACATGTTGAGAAAAATTTGAGTTCTAACATCCCATCGAGTAGAAGATTGCCACGCAATGGCAAAAAATATGGGATAATGATCTGACAAGGTCACATCTAGAAAAGGAATGACAAGTAACTACTGATCATCAAAAAAAGAGAAGAAAGATTGAGTAGTTATCATAGCATGACAAAGTCTCTTAGATATGCGGTCAGAACTAGGTCTAAAATTAGACCAAGTGTGCCGGACCCCACTTTATCGATGACGGTTAGTAGTGGGATCAAAAAGGCCCAATTTATTGTGCATATAGTACCATGCTTCATGATCTCCAACTGTCCATCAAAAAGGAAAAATCCCTTCCTTTTCAGATGCCAGCTCAACCATATTAAAGTCCCCACACATCACCCAAGTAGTTGGAGGCAAATTATCTGCCAACCAACACCAAAGTTGAGATCTTTCCACATCATCATTGGGAGCATAAATATTAAATATACCAAAGGAATGATTATTGAAGGATAGAAAAATCCAAGTGACACACTGCATTGGATCAGAATCATGCCCAATAGTGGCAGATTGAAGGCAAGGTGACAGAATAGTAATGATGTCGTCTTTACCAGCTTCATGCTCAGAAGAAAATACAATGTCATCCAGCCATATGATACGACAGTAAGAAGTAAGCAAAAATCCAAAAAATTTAACTTCCTACATACACAAAACATCCAGATTGCAAAGTCTACAATGGGTATCCCGAACATAGTACTTTTTGGAGAGGTCAGCCAGACCTTGAACATTTCAGGATAAAAAAATTCATGAAAACTCTTTCATATCTTCCTCATTCTTAAGAGAGGAGAAACTATTCTTCAAGAAGGTTAGAATGGAACCAAAGCTGGTGGGTAAATCTCCAGAGGAGACATACCACCACTTTTCATCTTGGTCTTTCACATGACCATCAAGGCTGCAAGACTAACATAATGTCTACAAAGAAATAATTGAAGACACATCTTGCAGAGTGTGCACCACCACTAGGCTGGTAGACCACGCAACTAGAGATTTTGCCTGTGAAGTAGGGTTTGACAATTGTGGAACTACTAGAGGCCCTTTAGTGGCGGGTACTTTCTATCCATTTAGAGGAGCTGGTGGAGGAATAGAAGTGGAAGTGGTGACTGCCTACTTGGGAGCTAAAGAGGTCTTGCCTTTTTGCACAACCGTAGTCCAATCTTCCTTCTTCCTAGCCTCTGAATTTTTAGCAGGCATTTCCTTTGGCTGTGGCTTGACCCAAGGAATAGCCAAAGGGTAATCCTTAATCTTATGCTCAGCCGACTGACACCTATAATAAGTGTTTGGCAGGTTCAAATAAATCACCTTATGAGAAAAGGTGTGGGTACCAACTTGTATCTTAATAGAGTCTTTGAAGTCCTTGGAAAGGTCGACCTCAATACAAACACGCTTTTGTGGATGGGCATTGAAAAATTTATCATGTTCCTTGATAATGAATTTTCCAAGGGTTTTTCTAATAGACTTAATAAATGGCAAAGATGGCAATGGGAGATGTGGAAACTCAACCCAGACAAAAACCCTAAGTTTCTGGTCGTCTGAGACAGTGAAATCTCGAGACCACCTTTGGAACACAAGCAAAGAGGACCGAACCGTCCAAGGGCCATGGCAGAAGACCACCTCCACTTGGGAAGGGTTAGCAAAATGAAATAGGAAAAAACCTATAGTAAGGTTTTGAACACCTTCAAGGCAGACAGCATAAGGATCCCAACTCTTGTTGACCCACTCTTTGAGAATAGTTTCAGGAAGAGTGCGACCAACAAAATACCCTATCAAGGTATGTTTTTCTAACCAATCACAAGCAGCATCAAATTCTTGCATGTTAAGCACAATATTAGGGTTACCTAAAGAAGACCTTCAAGATGAACTTGCACAAACACTTGTTCAGAGGAGGCGCCATGACTTTCTGAAGCATCAACTTGAGCGCTAGCAATCAACTATTGGGCCGAAGTTGGTCAGAGCCATTATAAAGTAACCCTAATGAGAACTCCCACAATAAATATGATATGAGAAATGGGAAACTTAGGAAAACAACTCATACAAAGAGCTGTACACATGAAACCCTAGCAGAGCAAAAAAAAAAAAGCTCAGACACCTTTACCTTATATTTGAAAGAATTTTAAAATAATTATATAATATATTATAAATTAATAATAATTATTTCTCTCTAAAATTTATTGTTCAATAATGATAAAGGAGGAAAATCTTAATTTATTCAAGTATTTTAAATTTTAGATTGAAAAATATAGAATCATCGTATTTTTAACACACTTTATCAATTTATTCATTGAACAAATCTTTTTATACTTTTTTTTCAAAATAAGATATTTATAAATAATAATTATGTTACTATTCTAATGTTCTATTAGAAAAGTAAGATGGAACATATTTAATCTAATTTAGAAAAGTAAGATCTAATTAGAAACATTTACAGTTTTTATTAACCATAAAAATATTTCTATATTCTCTTTAGACTTTTCTACTAATATGTTTATATATTTCCTTTTATATTTTTCTAATATTCCACTTTTCTAATTGAGAATAAAGATGTTTCTAATTAAAAAAGTTTTAAAATAATATAGAAAAGTATAAAGAGAATATAGAAATATTTTTATTGACAATTTAAAAAGTAAGATGTTTCTAATTGCTTTTTTACTATATTATTACTATACATCTTTATTCTCATTAATTACTCTCTTATATAGTTTTTATAATTTTTTTAATAAAATCTCATACATATTTTTTTAAATAATAAGTTAATTACTATATTTATATTTATAAATATGAAATGATAATTTTGATATTATTTTAATTTATTTTAAATAATTAAATTATAGAAACATCATAAAATTGATAATTAAATGTAATTAAATGTAAAGGAAACAAATAGATATTTTAAAAATAAAAATTTTGTTATGAGAAAAAATAATTTATAAATACAAAAGTATATATTGTGAATCAGATATGCCACAAAATTCAAGCATTGTATTTTCGGTAAGACTTTTGCAAAGCGATTGAACACTTGTAATGGATGAACTAATGTTCGAAGCACAAAAGTCATAGACTTAGAAGGAGCATGTGCACTATGAGATCTTCTGCATTTGTATTGCCCTAAAATTTGTGAAGAATATCAATTGCAAATGTAGGAATTAGGTTTTATAAGGTCGACAACAAGTCGGGTTTGTGTGTTGTTCAAATATCATAGATTATAGTTTGAAAACTTGATTCATACTATAAAAATATAGATGAATATGACAAGATTTGATGCAATTTCATTGCCCGAGGAATTTACAACTGGAATGCCTATGGAAAAGAGGGAAATTGGAGGTTCAAAAGGCTTCAAATTTTTTTTTTGTAAGGCTTTAATATTTAGGGCTTCTACCAACTTGAAGATGTTAATTTGCAAAAATTGAGAATCTAAATTTACCAGGTCGATGAAAAAGAGTATTTATCACCTGCAAAATTTTTTGTTCAAGCTCAAAACATGTTATTTCATGCCTCATTTGGAATTAAGAGAACATATGTCATGGATGAGGGTAGGGTTTGACATTGTGGGTTCCATTCCCAACACTGCTGAAATCTTCCCACTCCAAGTATTATGACCATGCTAGATTAAAACTGGTTGACTTTAAAGAAGGGAGCATTTTGGTATAAGCATTTGGCTCTCAGAGCGTAGGAAATTGCTTGCATGTTTCTCTAATTCACTAGATGAGAGGAGAAAATTCATATGTTTCCAAATAATATTCTTCACACCTAACCACTTATTTCTTTAGATGCATGAAATTACAATACCCACCATGGTTTCAAGTATTCTCCTTACACTGTTTGAAACTTGTTGGGTGAAAGTAAGTCATCGCCTAAGAGAAATCAACAATGACAAGTTGACTTATCAATTAATTTCAAATTGCATCGACATTTATTTCTTTCATAGGAATTAAGAACGGACAAAATAAAAAAACTTGAAGCTACAAGATTCAATATGCAATTCCTATTCAACAATTAAAAATTGATTGTGTAGATCCTAGCTGTACATCAGAACAAAATATGTATAAATAAAAGAAACAAAACCAAGATGCAAAATTTTTGAATGAAACACAAACATGCCAACTTTTCTTAATCATGATTTTAAATAATAGATATGAAAAAATATGTTCACATAACATTTCATGCGGTCAAATGCAACGATGGAAAAAGATCACAATTCTCGCACCTATGCATCCTTTTATACTTACATCTCAAATTCTAAAACAAAAATATACAAATAAGAGATCTATGTATTCAGATACGATAGTGTAAAAACATCAAAGTAAAATAAGGTGCTGCAACAAACATGTATTTAATATTTCCACTCCACTCGCATGCGTTTAATATTCTTCGCCACCATTGCACTTAATGACATAAAATCGTAGGACTCTTCGACTTCCATTGTAACTACCAATTCTTTTATATCGAATGGTGAACTATTAGGAATATGAATGCTAGCGTTAGAGAATGGTTGAGCTGGACTTGTCTGTTTGTATGGAGTATGAAGCATTTATTTTTGTTTACATCGTTACCTTTGATGACCTCCTATAGGAGTTGATTCCATTGTAGGTTACTCCTCTTGACATAAATACATGTATTATGAAGCTAATCTAAATGTATAAAACTATATGTAAATTTTATGCCTTTTGTTAATAATGCAAGTGCGTAAACAATGAATGAAAGGATCTATATTTGCATGAAATGTAATGACACAAATTAAATTATTACTAATTATTTGTATACCAATCATATTTAAACATCCAAATTAGAAATAAGATTTAAGGATTTGGGTTCACCAAAATGTAAGATTGGAAATAGTGTTTTCTAGGATGCATGGGCAAACTTTAAGGTTGGGGCCTATTTCCTTTCTTACATTGGAAGGAAGATGATCCACTAGACTCAAGACAGATAAAGCATTGAGTGGATACAACGATCCTTCATTGTGTATGGATTTTATTATGCAAATATGAGTTACAAATGCAAGATTTATGGCTAGATATGAATAAAATATGGGTTTCTATATGCATAGAAAAATCAATAATTGATAGGCCAATTATAGGACTAGATACAAAAAGGGGAGACTAAAACACACCTACAATCTAAATTTAAAGTTGAGATGGGGGACTATAGCAACCTAGTTTCTCTATTCCTATAAATATGGTAACTCACTCAAGCCCTATTCCGTAAACTTTTTGATGAATTTAGTTGTAGAATGTAGAAAATATTCCTATCAATATGTATCTCTCTCTACACTGGTGCCACTTATTTCTACACATAGAAAAAAAATTATTGTGTAGAAAGGAGCTTGCCTAATTTAAGCCCTAGTTTTGGAATTAACCTTGAAATGGAAATAAAATATGCTTGAATGGAAAGCATGCTAATATATAGTAGAGGTTATATATGAGAAATAATATGACTTATACCTTGATGTTGTAATGTCCTTTTAATGTGATCACAAGTGTTGATACAATGACATGACTCCACAAAAACCTAAAATAAAGTCATAAAATATATGCTTACATGAAGAGTTTTGAAGCTTTCCATAATGAAAAATATGGTGGGACAAAATGCCTTGAATACTTGAATAATTGAATGTTTGTAGATAAAGTGTGAGTGTAATCATTAATAATGCATCCTAAATGTCAAAATGAGGGAGGATATCAAGTATATACCTCTCACAACATTTTGAGGTGCAAAACTTGAATAAATCTTACACAAGTTTGAAATCCCCACTAAAACCAAGTTACCGTTGCCCAATTTCAATTTGGGTTAACATTAGGGAATGAGGCAACTTGGTCACTTTACTTTTGGAAATTGGGTGATCTGGTCACCCTTTTCCCTCCAATATAGTCCAAATTGGGACCATAGTTTCTATTTAGAGAGAAAGTGTTTGAATGATGTGTTAAATTAAGTTGGGGTAAGCGAAAATGGATGTAGGAATTCATACAAGGTAAAACAGGGCCAAGGTAAGTAGGGAATTGTATAAGGATGTAATATGTGTGTGTGTGTGTGTGTGTGTGTATACATATGTGTATATATATATGTATATACATATGTGTATATA
>MU221915.1:252528-265980 GCA_018584345.1 Thuja plicata
ACATATATGTGTGTGTGTGTGTGTGTGTACACACACACACACACACATATATGTATATATACATATACATACACATATTACATCCTTATACAATTCCCTACTTACCTTGGCCCTATTTTAGCATGTATGACCTCCTACATCCATTTTTACTTACCCCAGCTTAATTTAACATGTCATTCAGACACTTTCTCTCTAAATAGAAACTATGGTCCCAATTTGGACTATATTGGAGGGAAAAGGGTGACCGGATCACCCAATTTCCAAGAATAAAGTGACCAAGTTGCCTCATTCCATAATGCTAACCAAAATTGAAATTGGGCAACGGTAACTCGGTTTTAGTGGGGATTTCAAACTTGTGTAAGATTTATTCAAGTTTTGCACCCCAAAATATATACCTCTCAATACACACACACACACACACACACACACACACACACACACACACACACACACACACACACACACACACACAGCCACCATCTAGGAATGTCACTAGTAAAAATAATGAAAGGGGTGAGGCTAAATGAACAATGGTTAGCAAAGGAAGATGTAAATTAAACTTTGATGGTGTAGCTAAGGACAACCTGGGTCCTACCAGGGCTAGATGTATCATTAGGAATGAAATAAGGGAGCTATTTTGGGATATATCTAGAAAGTTTGGCATCACCACAAATAATGAGGTGGAAATGAAGGCTCTTTCAAAGGGTGTATGGTTGTGTCAGGAGAACGGAATTAAGGATGTCAACATCAAGGGGGATACAATAATTTGTATTAATAGTGCATGCAATAGGAAGATACAAAATTGGAAGCTTAAGAAACAGATTGAAAAAATATGGGAGACCTTGGAGGATTTAAAAATTGGACAATGGCATATATTTATAGGGAGGAAAATTTGGCAACAGATTTATTGCCAAATAAATGTGTAAATCGGGAATGAATAAGGTTATATATGATCATATGAACCAATATTCAAAACTAAAAAATATGGTGATCAAAGATCGATGACTATGGATATTTGAATGGGTCAAGGTGGGGAATGTAGAGTAGAATAGTTGTGTGGATTCTAGTGTGGAAGGGTTATATCGATATCTTTTGTCTAAGCGCCTGATTGTATAGTTCTAGTTATCAATGAGTAGAGATTCTCAAATTGATTATGATGTGACCAACAATGGATCGATGAATTGGTTCAACTAGGAAAAGAAGAGTGCTTAAACTCATATTTTTAAGCATCAATTACATATGTATGATGGACAATTGGGATATAGTTATGGTTGCCCTTGTTAGTTATTCAGTTTGACAAAATATTGAGTATGATGAATATGAGTTCTCAGCGTAAAATTATTTTTAGATATTCAACACATCATAAATAAGACCCACAACACATCAAATCTTTAATTTTAGAATAAAAAAATATATTACGATATAAAATTTGAATGTATTTTTATAGATAATTAATATTAATTTAAAATATTATTACTTTAATTTAATTTAAATTTTACAAAGTCAAAAAAGTATGTAACTTAATACTCTAAATTAACTAAAAATTAAAATTTAAACTTTTATAATTCATACCTAAAAAAATGTAGGTAAGACAAGAAATGTGGTTAATTTGGTCATTTAAAATGATAGTTTTTACTTTGCAAGTAGTGAAAATGAAAATGATTGATGCCGTCTCAATTCGTACATGACTGAATATACAGCATTGAACAAGTGGACTGTCAGATTCGCAGTTATGAACATAGGAGAGCACTGAAATAAATGCATTTATTTTAAAATGACTGGTCTCGTCATCTTCTAAGAATTGTCTTTTCTTGGATTGTTTTCAGATTGACAAACTTCCATCATTTAAGTGGAGCAAATGTGCTTTCATCTAGAGTGCTATCAGAATGAGTAGAACTAAACTAAACTAAACTAAACTCTTCCTCCACCGCCTCGCTATTTATAGCAACTCTACAAAATGTAACTCTATTGGACGTCCGGATGAAACTTCTTTGCAGTTCATTCATATCATTCTGTGTTCGTCCGTATCTTAGCTGGGAAATAGAGTAGACAAGTCGGTGGGTTTTTACAGAGATAGGAAAGAAATGTACATCCAATTGCACGTCGACTTTACATTGTAACTTTTCGACGTACAAAGCCAGCGAAATATTAAGTTCAGGAATCACGGGTGGTGGGGAAGAACTGACACTTTTTGTTCACATGGGAGAGAAATAACCGCGAGTTGTCAAAGTTGATGAGGTACGTGAAAAATGTGGAGGGATCATCATTACTCGTTCTCAGCCATGAATTACATTTTCCACTTTCAAGTTCGGAGACTGAATTCAGTCTGCAGTCGAAATGTCTTGTTTTCAGCATACACAAATGCCAAGAAGAACGTTGGCTTCACCACTTCATGAAATGCTTGTGCACTCTAGATGAAGCACATTTGCTTCAATTACACCTGGTTACTCGAATTGTACTCCACTTTCAAGGTTCAAATGAATAGAGTAGAATAACTTTTAATGTTTACGAGGTTATGAGATAATTGATCATGTTCATCATGATTTCTGCCTTGCGTTTCTTGTTTCTTCTCTCACTTATAGGGGAGAGAAATCAGAAGTGGGTCGTCTTATATTTGTGCTTCTAAAATCTGTTTTAAATATATAGATTGTTTTTTAAATTTTTACAATTGTTTATTTGTTAAGTCTCTTACTTCAATATTTTGGTTTTAAGTTCACCTGGTCAAATATGATGTCACATCACATGTTTTTTTGGTCAAGGTGTCAAAAAAAGTACTAATAATATTCCACTCCTATCCCCATTTTATGTTCATGTTCTATTACTAGCTCCTTTCCCCTAATGATGATAAGTTTTTCAATTTTTTCATGGGACCCTTTAATAAACAAGGTATCAATTAAAATATAAGTATATTTGGTCATCGTGTCCTTGTAGGCATTGAAATAAAAATAAATTATTTTCCTAATTCCACTATTCTAGAAGAGAAAAAATACAAACTCTCTCTTCTCGAGCTTCTTTTTCCCTTTTCAACCTTTTGATTTTATATTGATGTCGATGCAAATTAGTTCATAGGGTATGTGCACCAAGTTGCTGGTTAGAAAAGTGGCCACATAAAAAATTTAAAAAATAAAAGAAAAAAAAACTCAATTTTACAAAACCCAGGCAAGTTATTTGAAATTCAATATTTAGGCTTGGCAAAACTGAGCCTAAAAAAGCCAATTAAAAAATATATAAAGTTCTTCATAACCCGTGCGGAATATGAAGAACTATAATTTTTTTTAAAAGCCACGACCAAAGCTCATTTTTAACGCCAAAAATGGCTTGACAGCAGGCGAGAGCGTCCCAAAATCACCAAACTATGAGCGTGTTCCTTTGTCAAAATTGCATTTTCCCAGTGTTTAGACTAATTTGCAACCATGCCACGTCGTCGAACAGGTAAGATTTTTTTGGTTTGAATTTGAATTGAAGTAGGGTTTGTTTAATTGATTTAAGTTTTTTTTTATTAATTTGATGTCAATTTCTGAAAACAATCCCCAATAATGAAAGAGACAACAAAGACCTCCTCCTGCACAACCAACATAAGCAAATCCTAAAAATGTTGCACATGAGCAATAGAAAAACCTCAAGACGGTGGTCCACAACAACAAAACCCTCAAAATATTGTTCTTGAACAACCACTGCCACCCCCAAAACCCTCTGCTTCCTCTAGTAAATTGTGTACATGCCACATAGGAGGATCTTATCATTCGCCTGACACAAAACACTTCCCAAATTTCTATATTAGTGAATAGGTTGAGGTCCTCCAGTCATGAGCACCACTCATACCTCGCCCAAACCCTATAAATAATAGCTAATAGTGCGAATGAGGTATCTAGACAAGTTACAAAATGGGGTCCATGGAAGGAGAGATGTCATGCATTTTATGAAGATGGGTTGTCATATGATGAGGTGAAAAGAAAGGGCATACTTAAAGATGACATATATTCTCTTTTCACCGATCCTAAAACTAGTGACAATCTTCTTACTAATATGAGTAGGTTTCTTATACATTGGTATGTGCATGCTAGGACAAAAGCATCTTTTTAGAATAGGTGGTATATGGTCTTTGACCAGCCACCTTGTAACAATTGGGAGATGCCTCTATATTTTTTGAGAAATATATATTGTGAGTTTATCTTCACCTTCAAGCCAAATTACTTTGACATCTGGCAGTTCTAGGGTAGAGGGAGAGGCTCTGTGTAGGATAAACCTGGGGCCTGTAGGGTGGTAGATCCACATCATAGGAGGCATGTAGCTCCTAAACCCATGGTTCATATCACAGTCCTAATAGCCCTGGAGGACTCTATGGAGTTACAGACTCTTTAAGAAACTACATCATTTATTGTTCTTTTTCATCATGGCAGATAGTTAGTGAGGCCAGAGGATGGATCATCACCTACGCCACCTCCATCATCATTTGATGCACCATTTGGCTTAGCTTAGTCCATTGAGCATATGTCCACCAACTGCCAAAAGATATATTTTGGGGTAGATACTAACTTGATTGAGGATGGCTCAACATCCCATTCGTGTACACATTACGAAATTAGATTCTATGCTTCCACTGCAGAGGATGTGGCCATCACTCACGACCTTGTGAACATGGTGTTTTCTAGTGGAGATCAGATGAAGGTGCATTTTTTTTGTTTATGACATGTTATTAATTAATCACTTAAATCTTATAAAAGTAATAAAAATATCATTTACAAAACAATTTAAAGCGATATGTGAATAATATGTATTTGATAGAGATGGATTCTTCAACCTCTAGAGTCAGCTTAACTCTATTCCAAGGTCTCTTAACTAGAACTTATAGGGATCTATCACAACCCTAAACTTGATGGTAAGTCACCAAGAACTTCACCCACCCAATCAAGATCCTCTCTGTAAACAATTATTTTCAATGCTCATTGAATCCACAAGGGTAGATTCTACCTACCTATGCCAACATGCTCAGAACAATTTGTGGGGTTTCATTCCCACTTCTTTAGGTCATTTTAGGACATCCTTGAAGGTTTGAAACCAACAAACATCCATTTATACACTGAGCTCCTACAATCTAGTATTAGGCCTAAACACTTCTTGTAGCCCTATTTTGGCTCAAATTCTTGATTCTTTCACAAAATATCCAAAGGACCCCCAAATCTAGTTTAGGATTATGATACCTTTTTTTAAATCATTAAATATTTTCAAGGTTTGGATTCTTGAAGTCATCCGTACAACCCCTTAGACCTCTTGGGGACATTGTCCTTAAAAGTAGGGATAATAGGACTTTGTTCTGCATTTTCTCTCATTGATCATTGAATTTAACTCCCTCATTGTTGTCATTGCATAGAGGTTCTTATCACCTCTCCCTTAGCACTCTCTAACCAGTAGATTGTTTCTACCATTCCAACCCTGCAATATTTGTACTATTGTCTCTCTTTTTCACTAGTCGGGCTATTGCCAAGCTCGCCTAGGAAAAGAGCTCAAAATTCAACATTAGCTCTTCTCCTAACAAAACCAAAAATAAAGATATGTACAAAGGCTCCCCCATCTTTCCATCCAAGCCCATTTTTTTTCCATGGATTTAAAGACCACGAGGAGTCATTGTCTATGTACAGTCTAGAATTGGACAAGAGAACTACAACTTGAAACAAAATTTAAAAGAAGCTACAAAATGGAAAATTTTGTACAAAATATTTCCACACATTTTTATTAGACAAACATGAGAACCTAATTACAATTTAGAATATACATATTCAATCCATTAACAAACTTTTCTAATTCAAAATGCTCAAACCAATTACAGTCTCAGTCTGCAACTTTACATTCAATGTAATTGTAAACAAAATAGCATCCAAACTTGAAATTTTTCCATGGGAGTTCTTAAATAGTATTCCCCTCCTCAGATCAACCATTCCAACTGACCTATTTGTCCATTTAGGACAAAATCAACTTTTTGGACATTACCAAGCAACTTTTAAAGTTACAAAATTGCAAAAATGTTGCATGAGCAACTTTTCTTGCAATTTGACTTTTCCTTGCTTTTATTGCCTTGGTTGGATTACCAGAGGCCAAAAACCAACTTCTAAAACACAAAATACTTTAAAAAGACCCTCCTAAGAAACTAGGATGTTCATTCAACATTTTGACCCATTTTTGTCCTTCAGTACATTACAAAGGGTGAATGAACAAAAATACTTACAAAAACAAACTTGAACACCCCTAATTCAATCCAAAATCTTCCTAAACCTTCCTAATTTGTCTAATCAACTAGGAAAGTACACAAAAAAAACAAAGAAGGGCCTTTAACCCTACGTGCTCCTCCACCATTCTCCCCTAAATATAAGAAATCATTTTCCAGGTGATGGAATCAAGTCAGGCGCAATGCCTAACTTTTAGAACTCTGTCTCTTGCACCCATGTAGCCTCTAAATCTACCTTCCCTTTCCATTTGACCAGGTGCTCCATGTATACCTTGGTTCTAGTCTTCTTAGAAACTTTGGAATTCAAATATTCTCTACCTTGGGCTTTGGTGTAACTGGAAGTTTCATTGTCTTGAGTTCCTCTGCATCCTCTGAATGATCAGAGTCTCCCTCAAGAATTGGTTCTTTATAGGACAAAAGATCTAAAAATTAAAGACTGGAGATAGTCATATGTCTACATGAAGGCGAACTTTGTAAGCATGAGGTCCATATTTTTCCTGAATGGTACAAGGACCTATCTTCCTCATCTGATGCTTACTTGGGACACCTTTTTGTAGTCTTTCTTTTCTTAGGTGCACCATGACCAGATCTCCAACTTGGAACTGAACATCCCTTTTCTTTTCATCTACCTTTTTATTTGTATGAGTTGCACTCTCCACTAATGCTTGTTTCATTCTATCATGGACCTCCTTCATTGAATGACCAAAATCCTCAGCATATCCACTCTTCTCTGCACTATTTCCAATATCCTTGAGTTCACATATACCCCTGTGATGAATCCCATAAACTATTTCAAAGGGGATTTTACCAGTTGATCTATTGCTGGTGTCATTGTAAGAAAATTATACTTGCGCAAGTAACTAATCCAATGATTGTCCATATTCTTTGGTGAGACATCTTAGAAGGTTTCTCAAGCTCATTTTAAGCACCTCATTCTTCCCATCCATTTGTGGATGATATGCAAAGCTAAAGGAAAGATTTATACCAATCTTTTGTCATAAAGTCTTCCAGAAATGACTCATAAACTTAGAGTCCTTGTCTGATGTAATTCTTAGGGGTAAACCATGGATCATGAATTCTTCTCTAAAGAAGAGATTTTCTATATAGCATGCATCATGAGTGGTATTGTATGGCATAAAGTGAGCCATCTTGTTGAACCTGTCCACAATCACAAAGATAGTGTCCACTCCTTGTTTTGTCTTGGGAAGTCCAACTATAAAGTCCATACTGAGACTCTCCCAAGGTCTCTTTGGGATTAGAAGGGTTTGATATAACCCTTCATTGGATGAAGTTCCTTTAGCTTTTTGAAAGATTATACAAGTCTCTGTACATATATCTGGACATATCTATTCATCCTTGGCCAATAGTAGTATCTCTTAACAAACTCTAAGGTCTTAAGCACACCAAAATGTCCACTTAATGAACCATCATGTTCCTCATGCACTAGGTTCTCCCTTATTGAGCCTCTAGGCACACAAATTTTCCCTCCCCCATACAAAATACCTTCTTGAAGGGTAAAATCAGAGTACTCACCATGAAAGTGATTTTGCAAATCCTTACATACCTTGTAAGTTGTTGAGAAGTTCTCATCCTCTAGATACAAGTCTTTTAAACTTTCTATGCCAATGCTCCTTAACTGGATTTCTTGCACTATGAGTAATATGCTACTCAATGCATCTATCACCTTATTTTGGATTCCCTTCTTGTGCTAATGGTGAAGGTGTAGGCTTTGATATAGTCCACCAACTTCATATGTTTATGGCTTAACTTATCTTGTGAATTCAAAAAGCTTAAATCCTAGTTGTCAGTGAGGACCATGAATTCCTTAGGAAGGAGATAATGTCTCTATTTCCTTAGTGCCTAAACCAATGCATATATCTCCAAATTATATGAAGAGTATTTATTATTTTCATCATTGAGTTTTTCACTATGAAATTCCACTGTCTTTCCCTCCTGACTCAAAACTGCACCTATGGAAATATTACTAGCATCACATTCCACGGTAAATAACTTCTCAAAACTAGGAAGTTTCAGTATAGGTTGGGTGGCTATCCTCCTCTTCAAAGTCTCAAATCCTCTACCAGCATGCTCATTCCACTGGAATTTTGTTTTCATGCCTCTATTAATGGTATCCAAAATAGGTGCACATATTTCACTAAATTGTCTGATAAACTTCCTATAGAATTGTGCCAATCCATGGAAGCTCATTACCTCTATAGATGACTTAGGTGTAGGCCAATTTAAGATTGATTCCACCTTACCTGTGTCCATCTTTAAGTTTCCTTCTGAGATAAAAAAAAAAATCCTAGGTTTACCAACTCCTACTTCATGAACTCACTCTTTTCTATGTTCATTGTCAACTTCTCTTCATGTAACCTTTGCATTGTCATCTGCAGATGCTTAAGGTGATCCTCCTTGGTTTTACTGAACAATAAAATTTTATCTAGATACACCACAACCCATTTTCCTATTAAGTCTTTCAATACTTCATTCATTAGCCTCATAAAAGTGCTTGGGGTATTGGACAACCCAAAAGGCATAACAAGCCACTCATAGAGCCCTTTTGTGGTCTTCAAGGTTGTCTTCCATTCATCTTCTTCCTTCACCCTAATCTCGTGGTAACCACTTTTCAATTCAATTTTGGAAAAATACTTAGCTCCCCCTAGACAGTCCATTAGATCTTCTATCATAGGTATTGGGAACCTATACCTTATGGTAATTATGTTAATGGCTCTAGAGTCTATAAAAAGTCTCCAATTACCTCCTTTCTTAGGGGCTAGGATAGTGAGAATGACATATGGGCTTATGCTCCTCCTAATCAACTCTTGGTCAAGCAATTATTGTATTTGTTTAGAAATTTCTACATTTTGTTGTGGTGTCATCTTATAAGCAGATTTATTTGGAAGTGAGGCTCCTAAGATAAAGCCAATTTGATGACTAATAGACCTCTCAGATGGTAGGGTAGCTAGTTTACCATCACTAACTATTTATTTCTATTGGTTTAATAATTCATAGTTTTCTAAAGGTAGCTCTTCCATCTTACTCACCCTTTCATCCTTAGGTTTTAACACTAAGGAAAAGCCCATTCCTTCTTCTTATTCTAGTGTCTTTAAGAATTATGTTTCTCCCACCAAAAGTATGTTAGGACCCCCTTTCTTCACTTCTCCTTCTTCCAATATTGACTGTGTCTTGAATGTCACCCCATCTTTCCTAAAGGAATAAGAGATCTTCGATCCATCATGAATAGAAGCTATGTCAAACTGCCAAGGTCTACACAAAAATATATGAAAATAATCCATGGGTAGGACATTGCACAACACTTTCTCCTTATACCTCCCTATGGATAACTCCACCCAAACTTTTTCATTGACAAACACATGTTGATATTTATTCAACCAAGTAACACTGTAAGGGTTAGTGTGAGAAATCTTTTTTAACTTAAGTTTTTCAATAGCTTCCATAGAAATAATGTTATCAGTAGAACCAGAATCTATGATAACTTTGCAAACTTTTCCTAGTACATTGCATTTGACTCTAAACAAAGATCTTCTTTTTCTTGGTTCTTCCTTTATGGGCTCCTTGAGAAGTGTTTTTCGGATCATCAATTTCTCCCTATCTCATAATCTAGTGCTACCTTTGTTGTCTTGCTGCTAGAAGACTCTTCTTGCACATAGTTTATCCTTTTCTCTCATCCTTGTGATGTTGAACTCTTCTCAAGACACATATAAGAAGGATTCCCATATTGGTGGAAATTATAGCACTTCATAGAGGATAAATAGGATCATCTTCCTTGGTTATTGGAACTTCCTCTTGAATTGTTATTGGGACCTCTTCCTCTGTTGTAACAACCTCTTGAACTATTTGAATCTCCCTGGTTCTTAGTGATTTTGGACTCACTCTAATTTATTTCTTCAAAGTTTCTTCCTCCAGAGCCTCCCCTCTACCCTCTATCATCTCTTCCTCTACCTCTTCCCTGACTATTAGAATCATGTTTCTTTTTAAGCTTCTCTTCTACCTTGAGAGCTAGTTGATAAAATTGATGTATAGTCTTTGGAATTAAGAGGCTAATTTCCTCTTGTATATTCAATCTTAGACCATTCAAGTCTCTAGCCACTTTTAGGATCTCCTCCTCCATTACATGTGACCTCAAACATAACTTATGAAACTCTTCAGTATAGACACTGACTTCTTGGTCTTTATGTCTCAAATTTTTCTTTTCTTGTGCAACTGCACCTCATAATCATTAGGAAGATAATTTTCTCTAACTTTGGCCACTATGCCTTTCTAACTGGTTATAGGATTCTTCCCTTCTTTGATTCTTTCATCTTGAAAAAACTTCCACCAAGTGAGAGAAGTCCCTCTCAATCTTGTCTTGGCTACTTTGAATTTTTGAGCCTCTGTAACACTATCACATTCAAAGTGATTTTCCAGTCCTTATATCCACTCCATGACCACTTCAGGTTCCATATTTCCACTGAATAAAGGCAAACCTTCCAATGAATTTCCACTCATAGCTATTAGATCTTTCAAGAATGTCTCTTCTTGAAGCATAGGGTCACGTTCTGGTATTGTGTCTTCTTTAGCCACTAGCTTACGTTTTCCTTCATTCTCTCTTACTAATTCACTAACTGGACTAGTCCTAAGCTGCACTTCTTCCAACTTAGTTTCCATTTCAGCTAATTGTTCTCACAGGAGTCTATTCTCCTCTCTCTTCTCTGCTACATCCTTTTCTAGCTCAGCATTAGTCACCATTTTGGATGAATCTACTGATTCTAGTGAAGATAGCATCCAAACTTCACAAGCCCAATCTTTAGGCTTTGATACCAATCTAATAGAGATGGATTATTCAACCTCTAAAGTCATCTTGACTCTGTCCCAAGGTCTCTTTCCTAGGCCTTCTAGGGATCTCACAACCTTAAAATTTAAGGTAAGTCACCAAGAACTTCACCCACCCCATCAAGATCCTCTCTATCAACAAGAATTTTCAATGCTCACTGAATCCACAAGGGTAGATTCTACCTACATATGCCAACACGCTCGCAACAATTTTCAAGGTTGCATTCCCACTTCTTTGGGTCATTTTAGGACATCCTTGAAGGTTTTAAACTAACAAACATCCATTCATACACCGATCTCCTACTATCTAGGATTAGACCTAAAGACTTCTTGTAGCCTTATTCTGACTCAAATTCTTGATTCTTTCACAAAATCTCCAAAGGACCACAAAATATAGTTTAGGATTATGATACCCTTTTCAAATTATTAAATATTTTCAAGGTGTGGATTCTTTAATTCATCCGTACAACCCTTGAAACCTCTTAGGGACATTGTCCTTAAAAGTAGGGCTAATAGGCCTTTGTTTTGCATTTTCTCTCATTTCTCATTGAATTCAACTCCCCCATTTCTTCCATTGCACAGAGGGTCATATCACCTCTCCCTCAACACTCTCTAACCACTGTATTGATTCTACCAATCCAACCCTACAATATTTTTACTACTATTTCTATTTTTCCCTAGTCGGGCTATTGCCAAGCTCGCCCAGGGCAAGAGCTCAAAATTCAACCTTAGCTCTTCTCCTAAAAAAAAAAAAAAGAAATATATGTAGAGAGGCTCCCCCATCTTTCCATCCAGGCCCATTTATTTCCATAGATTTAAAGACAATGAGGAGTCATTGTCTATGTACAATCCAAAATAGAACCACAGAACTACAACTTGAAAGAAAATTTAAAAGAGCCTACAAAATGGAAAATTTTGAACAAAATATTTGAACATATAATTATTAGACAAACATGATAACCTAATTACAATGGAAAATACACTGATTCAATCCATTAACAAACTTTTCTAATTCAAAATGCTCAAAATCAATTACAGTCTCAGTCTGCAATTTCACATTCAATGTAATTGTAAACAAAATAGCATCCAAGATAAAAATGATGTCATGAGAGTTCTTAAATAGTCTTCCCCTCCTCATATCAACCACTCCAACTGGCCTATTTTTCCATTTAGGAAAAAAGCAACATTTTGGACATTATTGAGCAACTTTTAAAGTTGCAAAATTGCAAAAATGTTGCATGAGCAACTTTTCTTGCAATTCAACTTTTCCTTGCTTCTATTGCCTTAGTTTGATTAATAGAGGCCTAAAACCAACTTCTAAAACACAAAATACTTTAAAAACACCCTCCTAAGCAACTAGGATGTTCATTCAACGTTTTGACCCATTTTTGTCCTTCAGCACATTAAAAAGGGTGAATGAACAAAAGCACTTACAAAAACAAACTTGAACAACCCTAATTCAATCCAAAATATTCCTAAACCTTCCTAATTTGTCTAAGAAACTAGGAAAGTACATATAAAAAATAAAGAAGGCTCTTTAACCCTAGGTCCTCCTGCACCAGTATTGCAGGGCGTAGTAGGTGGTGCGAGTACACCACGTAGTGTTTGATCCATTCGATATGCACGGGTAGCTTCGACACCTGAGGTAAAGTTTTTTAAATATTATCAAAATAGAATAATTCATTGGTTTCCAAATAGATTTTGTTACTATGTATGTTTATTTAGTGTTTTATAGGGCTACTCAGGGGCTCAGATGTCCAAGTTGATGATGCCACGCTTTTGGCTATTGACTTTGGCCTAGAAAGCTTTACGGTATCATATTTTGCACAACTCTTATTTATAATTTTAATTTAACCCATGCAATTCATTTAGATTTTTTCTTAGATTTAATATTATATATTTGTTTCTCTTATGTTAATTTTATTTTTGTTAGGTTACCCCACCTATCGTGAGTACATCTCGTGTGTGAAAGGCATCTTCTAGCACACCGAGACAAAAAAAGATACCCTCACAAACACCCAAATGCCAAAAGGTTATTTAGTACAACTTAAATTTATTTGTTTCAATATGTATTATGATTAAAAATGTAGATGCAGATCTTGATGAATGCACCTAATTTATTTGTTCTATATACAAAAACAATTGGGGTTTACAAAATTAATGAATTAACCTGATGTCGCAGATGTTCAAGAGAGGGAAGAGGTAACATTTCCAAATTCACTTTCCATTTCATTCTTGTTTATTCAAAATCTCTAAATTCTTCCTCTATGACTATAATATACATATATATATATATACATATACATATACATACATACATACATACATACATACATACATACATATATATATATATATATATCTATAGGTATGTATGTATATATGTATATATA
>MU221915.1:270963-283534 GCA_018584345.1 Thuja plicata
ATCTATGATGGGGTTCGGGGTGAGGCCTCATATATATATATATATATATATATATATATATATATATAATTTTTTATACATGAAATGGACATAGCTACATCATCAGTGGCAATGCATCCTAAGAGTACAAGAGAACCATCTGAGGCTCCAGTATTCATTTTTCTATATAATTTAAACATATGTGTTTAGATATAAGTACATGATTTTTTTTATTTTTTTAGTGCTTGTAAACAAATTTGGATTATTAACTTGTATTAATTTTCTTTTACCTATTACAGCCCCCTTCACGACTTCCCACGAATCCTCTATCATTCCATTTTGTTAGGAGCCCCAATCATCGAAGAGGGGGTCCAACATAGTAAAGGTAACAGGTATGTTTGTCTTCTTAGTTGAAATCCTCTTGTCAACTCTTTTTGGATTGCGTTATGCTTCTTTGAAAGCCCTAGTTTGTTTGTCGATGAGTATAAAATCTCTTATCATTTACCATATAGGAAATTATCGTAGATACTTCATCTGTGATTGTGCCTCCTACAAGTATAGGAGATCCATCTGAGGCTCTGGTATGCATTTTTTATTTAGTCCATGTATTTTTAGGTTTTTAGTGTTTCTCGACATATATGTTATTCATTTTACCTATTATAGCCCCTTCACAACTTCCCACAAATCCTCTACCTTTCCATTTTGTTAGGAGACATATTTTCCCAAGAAGGAGCCATCAATTTTACTAAACAACCCAATAGAACAAGAAAGACATGAGGTAATCAACAATTCAACTACAAACAAATTACAGCTCAGTATTTAGTTATTTTGATGTTATTTTGAGAAAAGACATTTGACTCAAAATTTGAATTATTCTTGTGCAACCACCTATAGAGCAACATACTACATCGAGGAGGCTCGATTGTGATGATCCGCCACAGTCATATATATTGATAGAGACATATAGTTGTATTTGTGGTCATTGAAGGACCAATCTATGTATATGCTTGACATTTGTAATGTATATATCGACCTTGGTATGGCACTTGCCACATTTTTGTACCTCTATTATTGACTTGGAATTTATGCCATGTTTGTATATGTACACGATTATTGCTCATTTTCATATATATGAAAGTTGATATTCGATCTAATTTATTCATTGTCTGCATATCTATGTACTTTAAAACTTAGTTATTTAAAATTAAAAATGTGATCCAACTTGTTCATTGTGTGTATATCTTGATAATTTGAAACATACATATTTACAATTTAAATGTGATCCAATTTGTTCATTTTATGCAACTCATATGGCGTATACTTTTAAATGATTAGTTAATATAATAGAATGCAAACATGTTTATTAGTGGATTCATATTGTTCTTATAAAAGAATGAAATTCAAACACAAGTGTCATCAACACCGCCAAATTTTATTGTTGGAATTCGCAATGGGAATGATCAATTTGATATATATACAAGTCTTTGGAAACCTTTTGACATGTGTCAACACATATTAAAATATTCAATTTTGTTTATTTGAACCTTTCCTAGGCTATTGGATTAATATTTTTGGTTTGGGAGAGTGTTTAGAGGGTAGGCATTTTGTAAAATAGGAATAATTATCCCTTAAATACCCAAAGTCCACAATTTTTGAGCAAGTTGTTCCTAGACATGACATGTCAAGTTTCATAC
The DNA here is from genome assembly GCA_018584345.1 of Thuja plicata. NCBI lineage: Eukaryota > Viridiplantae > Streptophyta > Pinopsida > Cupressales > Cupressaceae > Thuja > Thuja plicata. Next base: position 272,637 of record MU221915.1, read on the forward strand.
ATGTTAGGTGTCACCCATATTGTTATCTAAAAAGGTCAAATTTTTATATGAGAGGTGTACGTGTTAGAAGTTAAGAATCAAAAACTCACTTTTGAGGGAGATACTAGGATAAAACCCTCATTGTGAAGGAAGCTCATATCATGTTTTGTTCATCGTAGTGATGAAATGACACCTTGTTCATGTCCAGTTGGGTGTTTTTACCCTAGGAACGGTCCCACTTTGTCTCTCGACATTTTGAAATGCTCAACAACATACCCTACAGGTGATTTCCCTTGTGTACCCTAAGTGCAAAAAAATGTCCAAATTTGAGGGACTATTTCTTGCAAACCATGGCACCTGCACATGATCTGTTTGAACCTATAGGGCCATGTCAAGCCCCCTACAATGAACTATCTATATTTTTGAACACTCAGAATCATTTTGCAGGGCATCAATTTTTCTCAAGGTGCAAAAAGTATTAGATGCACATAATGCAAAGTCTCCAAGTAGTACATATCATGTTATTTTCATTGTGGGCATGAGCCAACACCTTGATCACAATCTTACTTTTCCTCTCAGCACACCAAAATGCTCAGCAACATACCCTACCGACGATGTCCCTTGTGTAACCTAAGTGCAAAAAACCATCCAACTTAGAGGGACTATTTATCATGGCACCTATGCATGACATTTTTGATCCTATAGGGTCGTTTTAGGCCCCCTAAAGTAACCTTTTTTGTTTTTTGAAGGATCAGAATCATTTTTGCAAGGCAACAATTTTTCTCAAGGTGCTAAAAGTGTCAGATGCACTTAGTGCAAAGTCGCTAACTAGCCCACATCACATTATGTTCATTCTGAGCATGAATGTATACCTTGATCACATTTGATTAGGTGGGTTTACCCTAGGAAGGGTCTCACTTTGTCTCTTGGCACGCGGAAACGCTCAGCGGCATTCCCTACCGACGATGTCCCTTGTGTACCCTGACTACACAAAATTGTCTAACTTTGACAGACTATTTCTTACAAAATGTGGCACATGTTCATGATTCATTTGAACCTATAGGGTCATGTTAGGCCCCATTAAAATAACATCTCTTGTTTTTGTAAGACTCAGAGTCATTTTTGTAGTGAAGCAATTTTTCATTGGTGTAAAAAGTGCCAGATACACTTAGTGAAAAGTCGCCAAGTATCCCATATCATGTTCTCTTCTTCATTGGTGTGAAAAAAAACCTTGATCACATCTATTTGGGTGGTTTTACCCTATTCATGGTCCTAATTTTCCTCTCTACATGCCGGAATGCTCAATGGCATACCCTACTAGTGATGTCCCTTGTGTACCCTAAGTGAAAAAAAACATTCAACTTCAAGGGACTCTTTCTTGCAGATAGTGGCACCTGCACATGATTTTTTTGAACCTATAGGGTCATGTTAGGCCCCCTTAAAATATCCTATCTCATTTTTGGAAGACTCGGACTAATTTTTGCAGGGAAGCAATTTTTTATTGGTGCAAAAAGTGTCAGATGCACTTAGTGAAAAGTTGCCAAGTAGCCTATATCACATTATGTTTGTCATGGGCACAAACTGACACCTCAATCACGTCTGGTTGGGAAGATTTACCCTATGCATGGTTTCAATTTTTCTCTCAGCATGTCAGAACCCTCAGCGACATACCCTACCAGCCATGTCCCTTGTGTACCCTGAGTATGAAAAATCATCAAACTTTCAGGGACTCTTTCTTGCAAATTGTGGCACTTGTGCATGATCTGTTTGAACCTATAGGGTCATATTATGCCCCCTATAATAAATTGTCTCATTTTTTGAAGAATCATAGTCATTTTTATATGGAAGCAATATTTTTTTCGGTGCAAAAAGTGTTAGATGCACTAAGTGAAAAGTCGCCAAGTAGCCCATATAACATTTTGTTCATCATGGGTATGAACTGACACCTTGATCACATTTGATTGGGCATTTTTTACCTTGTTCATGGTCCTAGATTGCCTCTCGGCATGCCAGAATGCTCAGTATCATACCTACCAACGATGTCCCTTGTGTTCATTAGCACATTTGGCACGGCAGACTCACTCCTCATTTTACAACGAAGGGCAATTTTGGAAAGAGTATCCTAATTGAAGATAAATGGATATCCTAGTGAGTATAAATTTATTTTAGATCCAATGGGTGTATGGTGCAAGAGAACCTAATGGTCTTCATGCCTCCATGAGGCTATATTGAGCTTTGAGTCTAAAATTGATGTTTCAAGGTTATAATAAGGTCTAAAAGACCATTTTGAACTTGATTGTAGTAGTATTGAGCCTTAAAGTGTCTCTTGGGTTCCATTTTGTAAAAGTTATAAAATTTGTCAATGTTGACATAAGGATGTCAAGGGTTTGCATAATAAATTAATGGTTTCTCTTCTTTTTATCATTGAAATCCTTTATAAATTGGTATTTTGCAAATTTAAAAAGTATACTTTATGATTTCAAAGATTTTAGTCATGTTGGATGATGTGTGTGTGTGTGTGTTAGAGAGAGAGAGAGAGAGAGGGCTCAGAATAGATAGAAATAGTGATGGGGGAAGGAAGATGAGAGACGTATATATAAATATATGTATATATATATAGATATGTATATATACATACATATACACATATTTCATATGTAAGTATATACATCTATGTAGTGTATGCTAAGTTTACAAGCATATGTTTTTATTTCTTCATAACTCGTGCGGATTCTGTAGAACTAATACTTATGCTTTTAGTTCTACATAACCTGCATGGGTTATGTAGAACTAGGGAAACTAATTTTAGTCTTACAAAACCCATGTGGTTTATTTAATACTAAGGAAACCATACACTTTATGGTTAGGTAAGAGGATTGGACAATGACCCTAAGGATTGGAAGTCTTTTTCCCTCTATTTCTCTTCCTTTACACTCTTTTGATCTTCTAAGATGATTTCTCGACTTCCTCATCATCATGTTTACACGTCATCAAGTGGGTATCTATAAAATTACCACCATAATCTCACATATCTTCTCAACTTTCTTACTATATAAATTTTTCCATTTTTGGACAACATTAGCATAGTAAACTTTAATTTTCTTTACCAGTGTCTTCACAATCCTCAGAGACATATGTTTACCATTTTTATAATAAATTTTGATCTACTTGACCAAATTCAAAAAAAAATTACATATTATTGCTCTACACTTTATTCTATATACTTTTTAAAAAAAATGTTTTCATTTTTGATTATTTTGATGCAAGTTATGCCTAGTGCACAAATAGGCACCATATTTTTAGGATGCAGCCACTTCAAAAATCATAAAAAAATACTAAACAAAAAATTACAAAAAAATACACAACTTCTAGATCCCACTCTTACCTATCATTATACCAAAGGGTTTTGCAAAATATTAAATCTAACTATATCTTTTGTGAAGCACACAGAATCAGCTATGTTAAGATTTCCTAAAAAATCAAGAATAGTTTTTCATGCATAGGGGGTTTGACCCTCTTAATATTATCCATTTTTTAAAAACTTTAGCAGTTTGGAAACTAGACTCATATTACTATAATTCTTATTCTTTTCACAACTCCTAAATTTTGAGTGCATGACCCTCAAATTTCTCTTCGAAGTTAGGGTTTACCTGATTTTAGAAGAAAAAAAAAATTTCCACGTATACCCCCTTTTTGTTCACCATCTTAAAGCACTTACCCAATAACAAGAAAATAATGTACAAAATACAAAAACAAGATAAACCAAAGGGAAATCATTGACCTTAAAATATTAAAATAGACTTGTTATGACACTAGTAATTCTTCAACATGTTTTTTATTAAAGATAAACTTGTTTTACAAGGACCAGAAACCCAAATTCAAATTTACAAAAAAAAATAAAAATGGGCAATCTACAACCAATAGCTAAAAAACCATGAACCAACCAGTGGACAAAAGACACAAAAATAGGGGAACAAAAACCCCAATAGACTACATGGGATTTACCAGTTCAACATTATTCCTAAGAGCATCGTCATGAATACTCCTAACCTTATTGACAATACTATTAACAAGAGTAGCATTATTATCTTTTCTTTAGAGCCTCGTTGTTGCACTAGGAAAAGTGTCTTTATCAATATCAACAACAAAAACAACCATGACCTCATTGGAATCAATCTCTCTATGATTACCCCCTCTAGAATACTTGATGCCCATAGAAGGAGAGGTGGGGCATCTTTAGAATGAACCTGAAGTGCCTCCACATGTTCATTCAATTTCATAAGCCTCTCAACCAAATTATCCACTTTCATTTTAATAATAGAGACCATAGCCATGAATCTGTCCTACAACTTATTGAGAGTAACTTCCACACTATTGATATAATTTTCAGGTTCTTCCTTGAGCTCACTAATTCCTTTAGCAATGGTCTGAGTACTAACCATAATGTTTTCCAACTTAGGGTTACTCAGTCAATGTTTTTCCTTATAATTCATTATCTCCTCAATGATCCAATTAAGCATAGCATGTTGGCTTTCCATAAAATTCTTCACCGGGAAGGAATTAGTAACGTTATCAGGAACATATGACCCTTTTTCCACTAGAATATCCTTTCCCACCTCTAATGGTATCTCAACATGAATATTGATGGGACTTGTTTCATTGGTAGTATCCAGGGGATTAAGAGGGGAAGCAGGGAAAATATCCTTTACAAAATCACTCCTTTTCATACAAGAAGACTTCCTAGATGCCACAGGAGGACAAGACCCAATTGGGTCACTCTTTTTCCTCACCTTCCCATTCGATAATTTGGCCTTCCCTTTTGATTTCTTTGAAGGTTTGTCAAGGGAATCGGGAAGAAAATCCCCATAGGGGGTGTAATCAGACCCATCATCATCTAAAAGGAAAACCCTTTTATGGGTAGGAGCCACTGGACTTTTATGAGTGTTCAAATGAAAAAATATATCCCCATCCAAATCAAAATTGTGAAGATCAGATGAACCATCATCTCCATGATGCACTCTAACACTTTTTTGGAATTCAATACCCATTTTAGGAGGGTTTCTCTCAATGTGTATATCTCGAACATGTTTCATAATCAACAAGACGAGACCCTCATGCAGGATAGAGGAGGAATGATTATTCCTATGGGATGTGAGACTATGGTTGAGAGAATCCATAAGATGATATGGCAATGAAATATGAAGTTTATGATGAAAGTGATTAAGAATCACAAAATGGTAATGGAATAGACTGGTGAACTTACCATCCAAAATCAAATATCCCATTATCACCTTTGCAATATCGACCCAAGGAAACTCCAAAAAGGCATGTTTGTAGCCAGAATATGAGACTCTCCCAACTTTTTCCCTTTCTCTAGGAAAAAATAAGATCTCCATTGCCTTAGTAACAATCTTTTTGTCTCTATAGAACTTTGTGCCCTCAATCATAGTATCAAAGACTTTAGAAATCAAATAGTCTTTAACTTCCAACTCTATCTCATATACCTTAAAAATACCTTCATTCTAACCCTTGACGAATTCCATAGTGACCTATTTATCAATATCATGCATCTTCTCCATGTAAGGGGTAGGACCACCATTTGATAGGGACCAGATAGCTTATTCTTTCTTCCATTTTTCATACCCCACTAGTTTGAGCCTATTTCTATTTCCCCCCATGGTGATATCAAACTAGGTCTCAACACTCTGAGAAACTAGGCATAAACAAGTAGACCCAATGCAAAACACCAAAAACCAAAGCAAGGTTTAACATAAAAATAAAACATTTAAATGGAAATTAATTATTCTAGACAAATCCATAAAATTTGATGTAGGGGTTAACAAAACACTTCTTGGCATCATTAAAAAGTAACATTTGGATCTAAATGGGGATCCGTTCAATATTATCCCAAGATGCTAGCTGATTAGACCTCACCCCAATATTATCCCGGCAATCCACAATATGATTACCTTCATGGAACACGTGCAAAATTGTAAAATCTTGGAATCAAAGGAGAAAATCCTTTTTGTCTTCAATGAGAAAAATTATATTTGAGGAAGGAGGGGTAGAGCCAATTAAACAATTAATTATGTTTAAAGAGTAAAAATCCAACCATAATTTATCCACACCATTGTCATAAGCCATTTCTATTTCCATGTAGGCACCATATTCCTTAGTGAAGTGATTTGTATAGACACCCAAAGAGAGGGACACCGCTAAGACAAAACTACCATGATGATCATGAGTCAGTCCCCCATAACTAGAAGCTCAAATATTTCCCTTTTCTTCCCTGTCAGTATTAACTTTAATCCACCCAACAGGAAGATGTTTCCACACAATCCCATTCCTTGGAGTCTTCAATTTCACAGAGGTATATAAATGTCCCTACAAATTCTCCATCTCTGAGCAATATCAAGATATTGTTGGCTAGTGTAGAGAGAAGGTCCCTTAACCTTTGATTTATCATAAGCCGCATAGAATTTTTCTAAAATAGAAAGTCGAGCCTTTCACATAGCACTTTTAGTCGATCAAGAAGAATCTCTAAACACCCTATTATTTATCTCTGTCCATAGACTCCAAGAATTATAAATCATTATTAGGGACCAAATAAGGGATAAGGAATGGTTAATTAGGAGAAGGAGATACCCATTGAAGCCAACACTCTACAAAGGAGTCAAGAAAGACCCAATAAATTAACCACAAGTACAAGAATAGAGCCCACACTTCTATAGAAAAGGGAAAATTGAATAGGATATGGAAATAATCATCCTCATCCTACATAAAAAGATAAAATTTATTTGCAATATGAAATCCCCTCCTATATAAATTATGAATAGTGAGAATTTTATTCTTAACGTGCAGCCAGAAAAAATGTTAATTTTAGGAATAATATTAGAATTCCAAACAAGGGTCCAAAATGGGTGAGGAAACAACTCTCTAGTAAACATCTTAAAGGCTCTATCCATCAGAAAAGTTCCATCTATAGAAGCTTCCCAAACAAAACTATCAGGGGGAACATATCTTGTCATATCAACAAATGAGAGCATAGCCTAGAGACAAAAAAAGATTCACATCCACTATACATAAACTGCACCAGGAATAATTTAGAATATAATCAACCACACACGTACCAAACTATTGGATACATACATCCTTATAAACCCCCAAGGATATTGAAAAAGAGGGGATTCCCAACCCACCAATCATCCTAAAATATTATGAATATACCATCTCCCAAAAGCAATTTCAAACCATCACTGATCAACATCTTGGACTCAGAGATATGGTTTGAAAGGGCCAAGATAAGAACTGGGAGTGAAATCACAAAGAATATCCCTATAATTATCAAAACTTTTCCAATATTTATTGTGTACAATAGTAACCCATTCATTCTCTTTGGTGGTAATTTTCCACAGTTGCTTCGCTAGGAGGGATCTATTGAATTCCTTGAATTTTGTAATAGCCAATTCTTCAATGCTTTCTGCTCTGCAAACCTGATCCCAAGAAACTATATGAAGTCTTATTTTAGTTTCAGTCCCTGACCAAAGGAAATTCCTCTACATCTATTCCATTTTCAAAGAGACCTTCTTAGTATCATCAAAAAGACTCATAGAATACATTACGAGGTTCTACAAGGAATCCAATTTAATAAGTTGGAGCTAACCTGTCTGGCTCAAGAGATTAGCTTTCTAGCTAGCACATTTTAACTAGAATATTTCAACAAGCTTATTCCAAAAAGAGCTAGGGACATCATTCATACAAAGAGGAATTCTAAAATAGGAAGAAGGCAATGTTTTAATCTTACAACCCAAAATGTGAGCAATTCTCAATTGTCTCCTTTTTGGGGTGTCAAGAAAAAAAATTGAACTCATAGGAAGACTAATCTATTTACCTCATGCCCATTCATAAAGGCTAAGAGATTTATTCAAAGAGGTAGCTTCCATAATAGAAATTTCTCCTATCATCAAATTATCATCCAAAAATTGTTGGTGAGAGAAAACCTGATCAACCAAAAAAGGAGAAAGACCCTTTAAATTTCTAATATTCATCAACCTCTGAATGAATCTACCAAAGGATTAAGCCATCAAAATAAAGAGAAAAGGATATATGGGATCCCCCTGTCTAAGGCCCTTGGTGGAAGAGAAGAAATCAAAAGGAGAGCCATTTACACTGACATAATTCTTAGGAGTAGTAACCAATTAAATCAATATTTTCAAACACAAAGCATTAAAACCAAAGGTCGATAAAAATTTAAATAAGAAATTCTAGTTACTCTATCATAAGATTTAAGAAGATCCATCTTCAAGAGGAAACTCACCTTTTTATTAACATACAAGGAATGAATATTCCCATGAACTGTAATAATTGAGTCTATAATTTGTCTGCCAAGGACAAAACCATTATGCTACTTGGAAATTAGAAGTAGAATAAAATATTTCAGCCCAGTAACCAAGATTTTAGAGAAAATATAATAAATGGAGTTGAAAAGACTAATAGGCTAAAATCTTGAAAAGAATCAACTTCAGGCTTCTTAGGCATAAGAATAATAAATGTGGTATTCAACTCTTTAAGAAGACACTTAGCATTAAAAAATTCTTTGGCAGAAACTATAATATGAGGTCCCTCAATATCCCAATACATCTGGAAAAAAAATAGGAAACACATTAGGCCCTGGGGCCTTGTTACCTTCAAAAGAAGTCATATCCTCTCAAACCTCCTTCTCAAAGAGGATTCTGGAAAGATCATGATTCATATTAGACGTGAAAATAAATGGGATATCATCCAAGAGGCATTGTTGGTTATGAATATAAAGAGGATCATTAAAAATAAAATAAGAGAAATAACTTGCAACCACACTCATAATATATATATTTCTTTCTCAAGCATTATTCCATTAAACTTGATAGAATGGATTTTATTAGAGGCCCTATGTTTCAGAGTAGTCAAATGGAAAAACTTCATATTTCAATCTCTACTTCTATAACTCATCTTCTTTCTTAATAATATTATGCATCTTAGTTAGAATATAAATATCCTTATCAATAGAATCCTTAAGAGCTGCCAAAGATTGAATCTGACACTGAACCAAATCTTGGTATTTTCTAAACTTTTCTTTATTTGCAAAGATATGGCCAAAATAGGTTTTGTTCCATTTTTGTGTTGGCAAGTTGACTTCCTGAGGATGCATGACTCATTTTGTGTTGTCATCATGGCAAAAAATTCATGTTTAGTTTCTGTCATGAAAGACAAAATGACTAAGTATGGAAAATAGGGTAGACAGAGATACTCAGCGATCAGCACATCAGCACACGTGCAAGAGATCGAGTCAACATATGTGCATTCAGATATATGTTTTATGACATGTGTGCATGCTACATCCAAACACACATAGTAAGGAACAAAAGTATGACAAAGTTACAGGCAGATCAGTAGACCAATAGTCCAGAAGATAGAGCATGGAAGCCGACTACTATTTTGATCAGTGTGAATTATTTTGTAATGTAATGGCTAAGAACCTTTGGTTCTATGTTTGTAATGATGTAATTAACATTGTAGTAAACATGCTTGAGCCGAATTGCTTGGAAGCATCGTATATTTTGTTTTAAGGCCGACTAGTGTTTTGTTTTGGGTCGTGCCTATTTGGATATAAACATATAAGTATGTAATGTAAATTTATGTTACAAGCGTTGATTATTATGGAAGAGGAAGATACAAAATTGTAGTAAAATGAAGTCAATATATGATATAGCTCTTTAAGAGAGTAAGAGCATTTGCGCATACACAGAACTGATCAAACAATAATGTCATCACAATAGTTCATTTTTATATAGTGCATATCATCTTTTAGAAGGTTGTATCATTCATCCTATTGGGCAGTGAGCCTAGGCAGTGAGCAATATACCTTTAACAGGGTTTTGTAAAAGACTCCTAACAGGGTCAGACCTTTAACCAGGTCATTGGACTCATATTGTAAAGACTGCTTCTAACAGGGCAAAGGAACTCTAACAGGTTCATTATACCTAGTACAATATTTGTGGGTACTAATTCCCACCGGGGTTTTCCTCTGATTAAGGTTTCCCCATAATCATATCATGTGTTATGAGTTCTTATGTTAAGCTTCATTCTATGTATGTTTGATTTATGTTTAAGTTGCTGAAAAGTAATTAATAGACAAACACTAATTCACCCCCCCTCTCATTGTTTCCAACAATTGGTATCAGAGCTCTGGTCCTCAGCAAATAAGTTTAACCACTTGAGGAGATCATGGACTTAGTAGAAGAAAAACATTTGAAAAAGAATCTTGAAGAAGCTCTTGAGGATCTTGATAGATCTGAAAAATAAAATGAAGAACTTAGACTGAAAGTTGATGGCTCACAAATGCTTATCAAGAAATTAAGAAAAGAATTGAAAGATTGTTCTACAAGTGATTTAGGGAAAATGATCAAAAAGCTCAATGAAGAGAATATGTCTCTGGAAGATAAAATTGAAAATCTAGATGAACACCTCACAGATAGCCAAATTGCTATTGAAGAAAAGATCAAAGAAAGAAAACAACTAGATGATGAACTCTTGAAAGCAAACATGAAAGTCCTAGAATTTGAAAACATAAAAAAGAAATTGGAATCTGAATTAATAGAAGCAAAGGATAATATTGATAAACTTCACACAAGTTCTGATTCACTTCAATCTCAGCTTAATGCAAAAAAGAAAAAAAGGCGACACTACTGGTCTTGGATTCAGTATAGCACAAATTGAAGTCAATTCATTGCAAGAAAGAAAGAAACCTCATGAAGCATCTTTAGAAGCAAAGAAAGAAGAAAATATTGAAGAGATTAAAATAGATCCACCTAAAGGGGAAATCAAGCAAGTTAACAGAACTTGTTATGCATGTAACAAACATGGTCATTTGGCAAGAGATT
>MU221915.1:300424-313032 GCA_018584345.1 Thuja plicata
GAGATATTCATGGCAATGAGGCCCATTGCCTCATCCATCCTGTTTCTGTGCATAAGTGCCTCATAAGGCCTCTGAAGAACTGGCTGAGCCACATCCATGCAGGACCATAAACCTCATGACATGAGGATTCTGGTCATGTGTGGCTTCCATGTGTGGTAGTCGTGAGGTGTCAGTCGGGCCACAGAGGGGTCCGACACTGAAAGAAGAAGAAGACAGAAGTAGAAGGGTCTTTCTGAATGAAATTATAGAAAGTAAAAAGAACCCCCCCACAATGTAAAATTCTATCCCCTGAGCACCTCAAATTAACAACTACTGAAAGCACACAAAGAAAACGAGGATAAAACCTGAGATCCAGAAGCCGAACAGGAGCACAAACAAAGGCATGACTTTGACTATGAAAATCAGAAACCAAATGGAAAAATCAGGAAATGAGACCTACTCTAATGCGTCCGTCTCAGAAACACCTTTTCGACGGTATTTCATTTTTCAAAAAATGATACCGGATGCCCAAGTTATGGGCAAAAAACCAACTACCCCTAAAAACACACCCTCACTGAAAAAAGACAGACCCTGGCCTAAACTTGACGGCCGTTTGGCCGTCACCGGACGTCGGCGGGCGGCGCCACCGGTGGGGCGGCGGTCTGGCGGGGCGCCGGCAGCGGGTGGGCCGGGCGCAGGCGGCCGCCGGGCGGCGCTCGGGCGGAGGGAGGGCGGCGGGTTGAGCCGCTGATCTGGGCGGCGGACCGGTGGAGCGCCGGTGCTGCTGCCGAGCGGGGAGGAGGCGGCGGTGGTGTTTTGGTTGCGTGCGGGTGGTGCGATTTGTAATTGCACTGCCTGCATTTTTTTTTAAACGTAAAACTCAAAAAAAATGATTTTTTTTTAATTTTTTTTTCTCGTTTTACGTGCTGTATGGCCCAGAGAGGCAAAAAAAATTTTGCCTGAGCTCACGGAAGCTAAATAGGTCAAAATTTATATGATTTTGACTCTCCCAGGCCTTCTGAATGCAATGGCAATGTCTTTTTTGGCTCAATCTACTCTAGAAAATAGCGCCTCCTTAGAAATGATAGAAAAAACCCCAGAGGAGCTGCAGATGACGCCTTCGAATCGTGGCTTCAAAAATCTTTGAACCAGACAGCAGCAGGGCGGCTCTGATACCATGTAGGATTTAACAAACATGCAAATCCACAAACCCCAAATACACCTGCATGCAAGAACCTGATGCAAAGTAGAAGCACAAAGATGAAAAAGCTGAAGAACTCAGAAGTTGCTCAAAAAGTGAGAGCGAAATTATAATCTGAATTAAATGAAAATCAATTACAAAGTTTGACCTTATAAAGGTGAACGAAACCCTAAAAGGTAAATAATAGGTTGTACATTATTAATTAAGAGTTAATTAATAATGCACCTAAGAGATGCTTAAGCAACTAGAGTAAAATGAAATAATACTCTAACAAATTGATTTAATGCCTTGCATTATCTTCAACTTAACATTATCAAACATTTAATCAGTTACATGTCATCAAAGGTCTCTTCTCTTCTTCTAATGTATTTATATGATTTGCATCTAAATTTGTATCAGCCATCAATTTAGTCAATCCTATCCCTCTTACCTATTTTGTGATTCATATCTCAATGTTGAACTCCTGGATCCTACTAATCCATCCACATCTTTTCCTAGACACCTCTTGTTGTGTGAAGATGTCTTTTAATATTGTTGAAGGAACATAATAAATTACTATGACACCTACCAGATAACATCTAAAAGCTTTCATAGCTTTTACCAGTGCATAAGCCTGTTTCTCGCACTACTACATTTGGGGTTAAATTTTGATGGAAATTTTTGATGAAAGAATTTTTTTTGTAAATTTAAGTATTTTTGTAATAGTCCTCGATGGTGTCGGAATTATGATCGGTTTTAAATAGACCATCATAATTCTGATAGTTGCAGGCTATACATATAAAAAAAAATTGAAACCAAATCATTTTGAGGAATATTAAAGATGTTACCATCGTGCGGGAGAGAAGGAGATCGAGATGGAGAAAAAATAGGTATGAGATGTTTGTGCTTCGATCTAACAAGATCAAATTTTTTTAGAGCGTGTCATTTGAGAATTTTTTGGAATGACACTCAGGATCAAAAAAAATATCCCATTGGTTGCGTAGGAAAATTTTTGTCAATTGATAGAGGTAGGCAGAGAGGGATTCATAATAAGACATCGACGGATGAGCATACTTTACTACCTTCTATTGATTTAGGTTATATAATGTTTTAATAAATTGTTCAGGAATGTGGTTTAGGGGCACCCATTATATGTTATTTTTAAAATTTTTTCATTGACCTAGGTATGGTGATTCTCTAAAACTAAAATTTTACATGGAATACTTTAGGATTACATTCACTCTCAAACCATTTTCTGTCTTAATATATCACTGTATGTTTTGTGCCATTGACCTTGATCATTTCTTGGAAAATGTTTATATGTAAGAAACAAATGATGCAAACAATAAACCTCTATTGAAACCCTCTACTCATTTCTCTTATTTTTTTGTACATGAACCAGGCATGATTCAAAGCTTCTCTTCTTGATTTTAAAACATGATCTATGCCATTTGTGCTTCCTTTGTGACTGTGATACAAAGGTGAGAGTCTCTGTTGAAAGTGCCTCTCGGTTCACTGAGAATTCCTCCACAACTTATCTCATTTGCAGACATGTTCTGTGCATGTTTTTGTTACCAATTCCTTGAAAACTTCACACTCATCTGTACCTTGTACTCTATGATTTCCTTTGTGAATTTGACACTATTTCATCCACACCTTGTAATTCTCTATATAATAAATCAGTAATAATGATATTATGAATTGGTTTTGAGTCATGAATCATCTTTTACTTATAAGTCATTTAACTTTTCCATACCTTGTGCTCTCCCTACTTTCTTGAAGACTCTCTCAAAATGAAACTCTTTTGCATTTAAATTATGAATTTTAGAATTGTTGTATCCTTCCATTGTCATATTATAGCTTTCAAATTCAATAACCCCTTAATGTTTTTTACTATACCACTATTTTTTGTAATGGAAAGTACAATATCTAAAAATTGTGATGGACAATAGTGCTCTTACAAATATCCATGAAGATTTTGATAGATAGATACACTTTTTGTGAATCTGTACCTAGTGTGAACCTCCAAAAGAATAAATCTATCTCTTCTTTCTCCATTAAATAACTTTGTTTGCAATGTTGTCATGGAAATAATAGTTTTGACACACTTTTCAGATATCCTTCTTGCAAAACTATTATGTTATCTGTATATTTGGACATTTGATTATGCCTGCCTAGACTACCTTTCTACAAACACTTGAAGAGTTCAATATTCTTTTTTGTTCATAATTGCATGCTCAATGTTGATAATCATATATGCTTGCTCAAATTCGTTGGTATTTCTATTGTCAATGGATATTCTCACTGTAGCCTTAGCTTTCTTTATCAAATGTGATCTTTCATTGGGTATATCTTATTATTCTGATTAACATTGTGGTTCTTGCAACTATTAATAGACACATTTGATTGTTTCTTGAAATATTTATCTCTTTTTGGCGTCTTTTGATATATTCCTATAGGAATTTCATAACATTGAAATATCACCATGTATTTTATAGACACTTAACCTTTTAGATAATGAACACAATACCCCTGATGAATTCACTATTGATAGTCAACACTTTTTTGCTATCTGGTCTCCCTTTGTATGATTGATGTTTCTTATTTATCTTATTTGATATCCATATGGACATATGTAAGATTCATTATTTCTACACACATTAGATTATCTTTGACATATATACAATAGCAATACTGTCATCTTTAAACTTTTGAGTATGTACTGGTATTATTCCATGGATGATATTATGTGTATGTCATGTCATTTCTCTTTTCCCCTTAAAATAGATCCTAACTTGATTAGTATTTTTCTACTCTTCCTTACCTCGATCTGATATAGGAAAGACTCTTGTGTTGTGTCATAACATGTACTAAATGTCATTTTTATTTAAATTTTTTCTTTTACCTATTGTTGTAGTTGTTAATGGTAATCTTCATGAAATATATTATGTTACTTGTATGTGGTACAAGACTTATAATTTCATTTACTCTTGTTACTTTTCATTGTTTCAAACTTGAGTACTGTCTTCACCTTTTCATACTGAAACGTATATATCTATATATTGTAATGCCATGAATGCACTTTCATTATGTAGCATTATTATCCACAAGTAATGGAGTCTCAAATATTCTCTGAATGCCATTATTTTCTACTTTAAAGACTTTATATTGGGAAAGAACAATATTATTTTTACTCAACTATTGCCTATTGAGACCACTAAAATTCATTTATGTTTACTGATACACTAACAAAAAGACTATCATGGTGTTCAATATCATTGTAAGATGTTATTTATCCCCATCAAAGTAATGAATAATATCGGCAGATTTGATAGATTATAAACTATAAGGTTTCACATTTCAAGAAATTTGTCCCCACTACCACCGTACAATAGGAATAATGATTTTAAATCTAGGTTTTACTTTTTCCTTTTGAAGTGACATACATATCCATACAAGCTTGTAAATGAGCAATGTTAGTAATATAGTTGAAATGAAAGCCTTGAGAAGGAGTTTTAAATGATCGAAAATCAAATGCCATGTAATTAATGAAGGTTTTTTTCCGTTACAACCTTTTATGTGGGATTATTTGATTTTTACAAAAAAAATTGAGGAATTTTTATTTTGGGGTAAAAAGAAGAAGAACTGAGCAGAGAACAGAGGAGACAAAAATAGATAGAAAAACCTGAGAGAAAGAGTAGTATACAGGGGAAAGAAAGAGAACATAGCAACATCCAAAAGTTAGTTTTATGGTTCAAACCCTATGATTGAACTGTAAATTTTTGTAGGAAACTATATTTTATATTTGAGTTAATAAATATTGACATTCAAATTTATTTTCTCTCTTTGATGGTGTGCAGGTTTCGTAAAAGACCATTTCCAGAATATGTTTCTTTAAATGAGTGTAAATGTGCATCTATAATATAATTAACTTGGTATTGGTGAATATGGTTTGGTTACTAACCCGTGCAATTTAGTTTCCAACTGTCTTTTGTAGTTTTAGATTATTTTTCAAATTTGATTTTTTTGTCATGTAGCAAAAGACTTTGTTTTTTTGTTCATTAATATACTCTTATAGATTAATATACTAAGTTTGTAGTAATATATTTGAGTTTGTAGTAATTGTGTTGGGTTGCAACAACTATTCTGAGTCTACAATAATTGATTTTAGTTTGCAATAACTGTATTGAGTTTGTAGAAACTATTATGAGTCTTTAGCAATAGGTTTTAGTTTGCAATAACTTTATTGGGTCTGCAACAACTGTTTTGAGACTGCAACAATTGTTGATCATCATTTGTGAGTGTTTGAGCATTTACAACTGGGTGGGTTCCATTGGGCTTCCGTTGTCATCAAAAAAATATCAAAGCACATCTAAAACTCTAAGAAGTAAGATTTGAGTTGGTGATTGGGTGAAGAAAATGCTTTTGAGTGGTGATTGTGGTTTGTTTATTAAGTTTCCACCAAGGAGAAGAATGGTAGAGGTAGCAGTACAAGGAACATGACATATGAGGTATTAGGAGAGCTTAGAGGTGTGTAAGCTAGGATGTATGCATTAGAAGGTGGAATGAGAAGGGACAAAGAAAATGAAGATTCTAACAGTGAAGATGAAGTAAAAAATGTAGGAAAATAAAATGAGAATGAAAATAGAGAAATGGATGTTGGAGAAAGAAGGTTAATACTTGAGCTATCTACAATATTGGAAAAGGAATGAAAATGGACTTGTCAAACTTCTCAGGAAGATTAGAAATAGATGAAATAATTGATTGAATAAATGAAATAGGAGAATATTTTGAGTTTGATGAAGTGGAGGATCCCGAGAGGGTGAATATTTCTCAAACAAAGCTAAAAGGACATGTTGCACTATGATGGAAGAGGTGCAGGCTCAAAGAAGAAGAAATGACAGGGATAAAATTACTCAATGGGACAACATAGTTAGAAAAATGAAGGCCAAATTCCTACCAGGTAATTATCAGTTTGATCTTCTCAAGAAATTGTAGAATTTGAAACAAAGAGATTTGAGTGTAAAGGATTGTATTGAGGAGTTTGATGAAATTTCAATAATATCAAAGCATAATGAATTAGATCATGAGAAAGTGGCTAGATATATTAATGAACTAAGGTTGAATATTCAAGATGAGTTAAGTATGATTAGACTAAGAATCATAGAAGAGGTGTACCGGTATGCCCTTAAGGCAGAGGAAAAATTTGCAATAAATCAAGGGAAACCAAAGAGTAGAGGTGGATTTAGGAAAACAAAGGGACAACAACAAAAACAACAAAAAATTCAACACTTAAAAGAAGGGAATCCCTTCAAAGATTCAAAAAGAATGAGATGACACAAGAAAAAGACCATACCATATGAGGGATAGAGGTGGATATGGAAGAGGAAAGGGTAGAGGTTTTCAAGGAACATGCTTCACATGTGGGCAGTCACGCCATAGATTTTATGAATGCCCTTAATATAGAACAGAAGGATAAAAAAGAATAGAGACTACAAAAGCACACATAGCTAAAGGAGACATGGGATCCATGGGTTCAATTAGCCAACTAGATGAATCACAATGAGGAGAAGCACTTATGATGAAGAGGACACTATTGAATCCAACAAAAAAAGAAGATGAACCTATCCAAAGAAAAAGTCTTTTTAGAACAATATGTAAAGTAGGAGAAAAAATTGCAAGGTAATAATAGATAGTGGGTGTATCAATAATTTGGTTTTAACTGAAATTGTAGATAAGTTGGAGCTAACAAGGAAAACTCATCCTACACCTTACGAGGAGTCATGACTACAAAAGGGGCACCAAGTCTTGGTTGATGAACAATGCTTACAGATTCCATCTAGGAACATAAGAAGATGAGGCATGATGTGATATTATGCAAATGAAAGTATGTCATTTGGTGTTAGGGAGGCCATAGAAGTTTGATAGAAATAAAATCCATAATGGGAGAGAACCACTTATAATTTGGAGAAAAATGGAAGGAAGCATGCTCTTACACCATTGTTAACTAAAGAGGAAGAGGTGGAAAGTGGCCCAAGGAAACTATTTGTAATAAAAACCAATTTTTGAAGGAGATAAAAGATAATAAAATGTGTTTTTTAGTAGTTCCCAATGCACTACAAGTACCCACAACAAGTTATAGTAGTGATATGCCTTTAGAGATAAAGGAGTTATTAGAAGAATTCAAGGAAATCACATCTAAATAGATTGCTAAAGGATTAACACTTTCGAGGAACATTAGTCATTGTATTGATTTCATTTTGTGAGAAATATTTCCCAATAAGGCTGCATATAGATTAAAACTAGCAGAAAATGAAGAAGTTAATAAGAAAGTGACAGAGTTGTTGGAAAGTGGACTAATTTGGGAGAGTTTTAGCCCTCGTGCAGTTATAGTTGTATTAGCAACAAAATTTCCATACAATTAAAGGTAGATTTAAAATAACAACTCTTGCTTCAATATATTGGTTTGCTTACATTCCATATTGAAATGATTTGAATCTCTCACCCAAATGGAGGTAGGAGATCAATATTGTTTACCCACACTCACAGAAATCTACCAAATCACCATACCTACTGAAAAATCTCCCAAAACTCCTCTTTTTAGGCTCTACCTGTTACACCTAGTGTTTGATCTTTGTTCTTTACCATAGTGCTTTTGACATACATTGTTGATCACTACTACTATGTATCATCATCACTATTTCAACATATCTCTTTATTTTTTAGTAGTGAAAGTTAACAATTGAGCACTTTCATGACAGTGAATTCTATTGTTTTTGTATTATTTTGATCTAAAATCACCTGCCCTCCATGACGTTGGCTAGTCCATACTCTTGAAAACTTTAACAAATAACTATTTTATCTATTTTGGTCATCACTCTACATATCAATGATGTCTTCATCATGTGTATCTCTATATTTGGGTTGTTCTTTATGCTCTAGATAGTAAAATCTCATTGTATCCTTCATTGTTTTTTATCATTAATTATTATACCTTTTTGGTTATATATATATTGTAATGTGTGTGGTGTAAAATTTAAAATGGAAGATGTTTTTGATGTTAATAGTATTGAGGAGAAGATAAGATCCCCTTTCTAGCCCCAAATTTCACCAAGGAAAGATCCACTTTAATCAACCATAAGAAAATCCTTAATGCACAAATACATCAATCGATCGAAAATAAGAAGAAAGAAGAAAGTCTTATAATCCCAAATAATGGATGAAGAATATAATAGATTTGAAGTGATTAATAAACCTCAATTGAAATGAATTAGGAGATAAGTACTAACCTCAAAATAAAATAGATATGAAGAATGTTGTTTTTGGATGTCTGTATAGATTTTCTGAGAATTATACAACTGGATCTAGAATAGAAATGCAGAGACAGAGAAACCCCAGAAATCTTTTCAAAATCTAGCTCAGTCCAATTTTGACCCAAAAATGAATGTCACATTTGACCCAAAATGTCTGATTTTGACCCAGAAAGTTTGATTCTGACTTGCACAGTTTGACAGAAAATCCGTTTTCAGATCCTAAAAGTTTGTCAAAAATGGTATCTGAATCTACACTTCAATTCATTGTTACGAACCTGTCCCTGCAATAAAAATAGTTTTTTTGTTGGGGGGAAGGGGTTTTCCTTAGTCAAACCTTGATTTAGGAATTAACCTTGAAATCAATAATTAAAAATAGAGAATGCTAGAAAGTAGTAGAAGTAGATCTAATAATGAAGCTATGACAATAGATATGCAATTATACTTTGAATGTAAACAAGTATGTAAATATGAAAGCTTGGACTCAATATTAGAAACCATAAACCTCCATGATTGTATGCTTGGAATCCACCTTGAAAGAAGAATTAATTAATCTTGAGGAGGCACAAAGGATCTTGAAGGAAGATCAAACCACCATGATAGATAGATCTATGGTTTGAATGATGAATCTTGAATGCTTGAACCAAATCCCTTCAAAGGCTTGAAAGCTTTAATCCTTGATCTTCAATGGAGAACTTGAATGCTTGAGAGGAAGACTTGAAAACCTTGATTGAACTTTGAAATCTTGAGAACATGTAGAATGGATGTTTAGTTGATGGTTGTTCACTTGTGATTATGCTTAGATAAAATGAGAGGAGAAAACTTCCTTATATACAAATATAGGGAACAATCTTCTAGAGAGGAATACATAGGAGAATTGATTTCCAATCAGACCTATACCCCTAGAAGAGGACCTATATTAAAAATAATTTCAAGATTTGTTGCTTCGGAACCCAAACAGCTGACCTGGAAGCGGGAAATGAACTTTGGAATGACCCCTAGCAGCCGACAAACTTTCCAATTGAAAGGGGGACCTGGGTCAAAATTGAGGTCGACCTTGACCTAGGTCAAGGTTGAGGTTGAATTGGACCTAGGTTAAGGTCGAGGTCAAACTTGGCCCAGGGAGTCAGAATCCCAGGAAAATGTGCCATGTGGGATAAATAGTGTCTAGAGAGGCCCAATCAAGGTCCTAAGTAGGCACAAAAGCAGTAGAGGCTGCGGAAATGAGAGGACAATATGATGATGGTAAAAAACACCCCCTAAGGAGGGATAAACATTCTTAACATGGAATTTCTTCAATTTTAAGATGATACATTAAGCCCCCACTTTAGTGGGAGTATAGAAATCAAACATACTTGTGGTAAAGCTAGAAGAAAGACTCCAGTGGATCACAACAAGGTATAACATCACTTAGTCAAGGACATGAGCCCCCAGACCAAGGATTCTAATTCAACATACATGCACAAAGATGTGAAAGAAAAGAGAAATTAATAATAGAAAACATACATGACTACATAAGCAAGACAAGAACAACACTATATATAACATAGCTTCATGATCTAATCCTACTAACATGAAAGCGAAAGAGATAAAAAGAGAAAGTGATTACCTTGCCTAGTAGGATGCCCACCTTACAATGAATCACCAAGGAGGGAGATTCCAATAGGTTCATCCATGAACTATGCTTTTTAATTGTAATTTATCTTCTAACGGCTTTTGGAATATCCATAGATCCACATTCTTGTATCACTATGGAGTTAGCATATTTGAATTTGAAAAATGCATATCTCTTCAAGATTTAGCAACTTATGTGTGTTACCTTCTAAGGATTTAGCATATTTGAATTTCAAAAATGTGTATCTCTTCAGGAATTAGCAACTTATGTACGTTACCTTCCGAGAATTTAGCAAAAATTAAAATAAGGATGTGTGTCTCTTCAAGATTTAGAAACTTACATGTGTTACCTTCCAAGGATATAGCATGTTGAAATAAATGTAAACTATAGTATAAGGGAGACCCTATATATGCCCCCTCCTTATCATGACTACCTACTAGGAAGGAAAAGGAAGAGAAAGAGGATACGTACTTCACAAGGTAAGGATATATCTTGTTTAACAACAATATACACCATATCCTTAGCAAAGAGTATTGACCCTTACATCTAAGAGCATAGATAATCATGAAATGAAATGGATATGTCACATATGGAAAAATGATCCTCAAAGTGGAAGATATATTATCAGCAAGACCCCCACCGTAGAGGAGTGCTTACGATAAAATGTCATCTCCCAAAGAAAAGCAAAGAAGGACCAAAGATTCGATCATAAAGCCCCTTGCGATTAAGAGGAAGAGGAATATTGGAATGAAGGAAGCCAACTCTAACCCAAAGTAAGAGAAAGAGTTTATAATGAACATAATTTTCAAAATAAATAAGAGGTGATGACCTAGGACAATCACCTCTCATATAAGAGGGTATCCATAGCCAAAACATAAGTCTTTATAAGGAAAGAATGTTGTAGAATAAACAAATGCCACTAAGCTAAGGAAAGTAGATCCTTAGATAGAGAAAGATGGAAAACATTTCCCCCCAGGAATGAAAGCAATGGATATACCAATTGTATCAAGATATTTTGTAGCAAAGAGATATCCTTACAAAAAAAAATTCCTAGAAAAGATATCATGAATGATTATGAGCAAAGGAAGTATGTTCCATAATAAAAAAATCATAGGGATAAAATATAGAAAGAATAACCAATTAAGCTCAAAACAAAATACATGCTAAGAACATAATGGATCCTAGAAGAATGGAAGAAAATACCTCTTGCCCCCCATTTTAAGAGACAAGAGGAGAAAAAAGATCTAATGTATAGAAGAATGAGGGGAATGCCCTATATTGAAGTTTTGAAGAAATAGAAATACTGCATAGGAATGAGATATAATTCCTAAAGTATCTCTTTCTCTAACATATAGCTTGAAATGCACACAATCAGCAAGTAAATGTGTTTTAGTGTAGTGAAAAGAACATTTGTATTTAGAGATAGAATTTTTCAGCATAGGTTGAAAGATTTTTTTCTTAGAATTCATTAACTGAACATACACTTTCTTAGCCACATCTTGAGGAGTATCAGGGTGATCTAAGGAAGGTGTTGGAAGAAGAATATGAAGAGGAAAGCGATGGTTAAAATCAACCACCTTGATTTGAGAAGGTGGGAAGCCTATACCATACATATCTTATTTAGGGGATAAATGAATCAATTTTTTAATTCCATGTTCATTAACACCGAGCCCTAAACCCTTATAGCCTTTTTTATCCACCATAGTGTATCCTGTAGTGTACATAGCTTGTAAATCTTCTGCAAGAGATGATTGGTTATGGTGGTCATGAGGAAATGTTGTGTAAGGCTGAATGATAGGTTTAGAAGAAGTTTATTTTTTCTTCCCTTTAATATCATCATGGATTGGATAAAAAGTGGAAGGTAAATGAAAGAACTCTTGCACATCTACATCATGAACCCTAGTTTGAGCCCCAACAAAAGTGTGGGAAGAACTAGGGATAGAAGATGGAGAAATAGGAGTGGGAATATAAGGAATTAAATTAGGAAGGATAGGATTAGGATTAGGAAGATTAGGAATAAAATTAGGAATTATAGGATTAGGATTAGGAATATTAGGAAATGGGGTATCATCTACCAAATTATTCACATAATCCAAAAGAGCAATAAGTTCATTACACAAATTCTTAATGAAATTGTTTAAAATAGGAAGGATAGTATTAGTCAATCTCACAATTGCATAAGCAAGTGAAACATGAAGAGTGACAAATGTAATGAAATCAATGATAGTCTCATAAACATCATAAGTACTAAAAAGATATGCTAAAAGAAGAATAATGAGGAAAATAAGCAAACACCAAAGCATCTTAAAGATCTTCATAATGAATGAAATGCAAGAAATGTATTTTGAGTATGTAGATTTTTTATTTTGTAATTTAAAATGCAAGAGCATAAAATCTAATATGTATGTAAAATATAGTCTCTAAGGAAAAGAGGCAAAGCATATAACACCAAAAAGAAAGAGTTGTCTATCGCAGGTTCACCAATATATATATATATATATATATATATATATATATATATATA
>MU221915.1:321756-366475 GCA_018584345.1 Thuja plicata
GTCCAGCCGGACCTGTTCCGGCCAGAAGGGGTACGGCTGGACCCCTGTAAAATGTCCTCTAGTGCGACATAGTATTGTACATTTACCCATACATATATATATATATGTATATATATATACATATATATATATACATATGTACATATATATATATATATCTATATATATATATATATCTATATATGTATATACATATATGTATATATATAGATATATATATATATACATATATATATACATATATATATATATATATTTATATATATTGTAATGTGTGTGGTGTAAAATGTAAAATGGAAGATGTTTCCGATGTTGATAGTATTGAGGAGAAGATAAGATCCCCTTTCTAGCCCCAAATTTCACAAATGAAAGCTCCACTTTGATCAACCATAAGAAAATGGGTAATGCACAAATGCATCAATTGATCGGAAATAAGAAGAAAGAAGAAAGTCTTATAGTCCCAAATAATGGATGAAGAATATAATAGATTTGAAGTGATTAATAAACCTCAATTGAAATAAATTAGGAGATAAGTACTAACCTCAAAATGCAACAGATCTGAAGAATGCTATTTTCGGGTGTCTGTACTAAGTTTTTGGGAATTCTTCAACCGGATCTAGAATAGAAACACAGAGACAGAGAAAAACCATAAATATTTTCTGAATCTAGATCAGGTCCGATTTTAACCCAAAAATGAATGTCACCTTTGACCCAAAATGTTTGATTGTGACCCAGAAAGTCTGATTCTGACCTGCACAGTCTGACAAAAAATATGTTTCCGCATCCTAACAATTTGCCAAAAAGGGTATCCAAATCTGCACTTCAATTCATTGTTCTGAACCTATCCTTGCAATAAAAATGGTTTGTTTTTTGGGGGGAAGGGGTTTTCCTTAGTAAAACTCCAATTTAGGGATTAACTTTGAATTATGCTTAGAGAAAATGAGAGGAGAAAATTTTTTTATATACAAATCTAGGACACAGTCTTCTAGAGAGGAATACATAGGAGAATTAAATTACAATTAACCCTATACCCCTAGAAGCGGACCTATATTAAATATAATTCCAAGATTCGTTACTTTGGAACCTGAAATAGCTGACTCAGAAGTTGGAAATGAACTTTTGAATGACCCTCGATAGCCAACAAACTTTCCAATTGGAAAGGGGGACCTGGGTCAAAATCAAGGTCGACCTTGACCTAGGTCAAGGTCAATGTCAACTTTGACCTAGGTCAAGGTTGATGTCAACTTTGACCTATGTCGAGGTCGAGGTTGACCTTGACCCAGGGAGTCAGAACCCCTGGAAAATGTGCCAGGTGGAATAAATAGTGTCCGGAGAGGCCCAATCAGGGTCCTAAATAGGCACAGAAGTAGGAGAGGGTGCAGAAATGAGAGGACAATGTGATGATGGTCAAAAAAACCCCCTAAGGAGGGCTAAACATTCTTAACATAGAAGTGCTTCTATTTTAAGATGATACACTATGTTATGAATCTCTATTAGCTTCATGCATTTGATGTCATATCCATGACTATCCTATATTGAATTCAAAACATTTTATTTTGAGCACTCATGATATCTTTGTATAGGCCTAAACCATCTTTCACATTCCTAAAGCTATGATGTTTGTAACTCCATTAATAATGGCCAAATGTAGAGTTTATCTTCCTTTCTTATCATTTCTTTTAATTGTAATCCTTCTTCCCATTTGATCCTCCTAGGTTCTTCTTTCTTATCAGGTTTCCTGAACTTCCCAATGAGATATAGATTCTGACTCTCTTCCTGATGCAGAGTACACACAATAAAAGTGTAGGATGACCCTCCTTTCTAGGATTGGATGATGCCTCCAATTATCCTAACCCTCCAATGGTATTGTCTGCAACTTCTTTCTTGCCACAAGTCACTGAATACTCACTACATTAGGTGTTCCATTACACAAATTGAAGTGTTCCAAGTCTCCAAGTTTGCAGTATCCTAGAGATATTCCCTCCTTGTCAAGTCCTAACAATGGAATATTGGCTTATCATAACCCTATACTTACACTAAGGTTCATACACTTCCTATACACCTCTATGGTTTCACTTTACTCCACCGATCAGACTATACAGTCTTACAATAAATAGAATCTCAGACTTTACCTTATTTCTGTAAGCGTGCAAGAATGTTCCCTTCTCTAATATGGGAATGGTCATGGAATAAAAAGTTTCACTAAAGTCCTTGGGTACCTTCACTACAATATTTTCAGTCTACAATTATCAAACTTTGCAAGAACTGAATCTACAAGAAAACACGGTGTTTCTACTCCTCCTCTGTCAGGATGCAACAGTGAACATTCTCTTTAATGAAAATGGTGAACAAGGAACCAAGACTCCTTACAATAGTTTTAAGACCTTTAAACACCATAATGTTAAATCCAAAAGTGACAAGCGACTATTCTAATACTGCAACCTTAAACTGTCACAACAACGCATTATCCTAAGTGATCATATTAAGCTAGGACCTAATGGATTAGTTTAAAGTTGGGTACTTAGTATTGGTGCCCAAAAATGATGGATTCAATTTTGGCCAACTAACAGGTATAATGGTGATGCACCACTTAATACCTCTATAATTTTGGCTTAATCAAGCCAAGGCTGGTAGGCCTAATTTCACTTTGAACTATCAAATTTTCTATGTCGCACAACTGCATACACAAACAAACAAAGTTCCTCCCAAGGTGGTGAATGATCCTTGGAAGAAAAAAAAAATCTCTTAATAATTTATAATATGTAAATCTTAAACTAAATTGGATAAATACTAAGAATCCTAATTTTAATTCTTGAAATGAATGATTTAATGATCTACAAACTACAAAACATGAACTAATATAACAATTTCCAAATAATGATTAGTTCAGTGCCTTCTAAAAACATGGGCTATGGAGTCAGATAACTTTCAATCCTATGTACCATCAGAGACAGTTTTAAAAAAAACTTTCTTTAATAAGACAATACTATCATCTCAAGGGCTTCCACTCAAAATATAACTCAAACCAGATTACATAGTTAGTCTTATCGAATTTAACTTTGTTCAAGAGACTGACAAAAAATAAGGAAGATTTGCAGATATTTTATTTGATATTCAAAATGTATATTGATTTTGAATTATAACATTCAGGAAATGTAACATAATGAAACACTCTATAAAATAGAATATCTGAAATACTAATTGAAAACATATAACTTATAACCTCAAATAAAAAGAAGAGAACTTATCTTTATTAATATTGAAAAATTGGTACATAAAAGTTCATGTTGCAAGTGTGATCAAATTATATTATACAATGTGTTTCTTCCTCCTTTATTTGTTTAAATTTTACACCACATATATATGTGGTTGAATGGTTTTCACACCCCTTTAGGGTGAAGAGACACCACCCTATGTTAAAATTTAAAAATTCTTTTGAAAAAACTAATCAGCAAACTAGCTAATAACTACCTATCTTTCAGATTTGGCTTTGGCCAAAAATCCAAAATAGATTGTACAAAGATAATATCTTTATTGGGGATAGGAAATTTGATTTTCTGAACTGGGTCTATTTTAGATTTTCAAATATTGATCATTTTCATTCTCTGTCGACATCATCTTTGCATAAAGTTGAAATTCCAGCATCTCTGAAACTTTCACTTACAAAATTTTGATTGTTTCTGTTATAAAGATTCCTTCCTTAATCCCTCAACTTTTAATTAGAAAATAATATATTTTTGTATCCAATTTAATGTACTCCATCATGTCATAAATTATTGGGCATGGATTTTAGGATTCCATTTTTAGAGTTTTATCACTATATAGGAGTCTAAATTTTTCCAAAAGTTTAGAGCTCCAATAGGCACTTTCTAGGGATGTATGCTCCATGTGAGCATAACAAGATCTCAGTTATCTCTGGAGAAGCAGACCAAGTATCTACTCTTTACCTGACATAAATTAAAGATTGGGTGGCCCCAAGCCCCCCAAAACTAAACACTCCTATTTCCCTCTGTCAAAAATTGTATTATGTTCATGTAACACTTTGAATCTCATGAATATGATATTAGATTGTTCCTTATCTTTATCAACAAGAGTATTTGAAAAAAAAAATCTCAGAATTATTTAGCCCCAACATTTGATCCCTTGTTGTCTTAGATATATCATCCTTATAGAAAATACTTATTGGTTCCACTTCATCAATGTCATCTTTTTCTTTTGATTTATGTTTTTTCTTTGAGAAATCATCAAGTGTACTGTGTTCTTTGCTGGATGGAGGATCATTGTGCATATGATCATTCATATAAGTATCTAAACTGAGTTCTTCTTCTTGGATTCCTTTACATACACAATCTTCCCTATACTCAAGATTTTTTTTCTCTTCACAAAAAGGATTTGGAGATAACCCACATTCAGGAACTTCCTTCTTATCAAGAATTTGATCAGATAGGATACTCGGATAATTTTCAAAACTAATCTTCAACACATTCTCCTCATTATGTCTGCGTGATTCCATCTCATCTTCACATTTTTGATACAACTTCTACTCATAGGATGAAATATGCACGTCTCACTTTCTGAATACACTTCCCCATACATATTTTGAGTTTCATCATCTTCAAAATGATCACCAGGTCCACTGTCTTTATCATGATGTTGATGGACTTGATTGCATAGAAAATATTCTTCAAATAATTGATTCAAGGATATAGAGAACTTGAGCATATCTCCATGAGAGCTTTCTATATTGTCTTAAATTAGAATCACTTCCATGTTAAGAATGGTTAGCCATCCTTAAGGGTTTTTTTTTACCATCATCATATTTTCCCCTCATTTTTGTACCCTCTCCTACTTTTGTGCCTATTTAGGACCCTAATTGGGCCTCCCCAAATACTATCCGTCTCATCTGGCACATTTTCTAGGGGTTTTGACTCCTTGGGTCAAGCTTGACCTTGACCTTGACCTAGGTCAAGTTTGACCTCGACCTTGACCTAGGTCAAGGTTGACCTCAATTTTGACCCAGGTCCCCCTTTCCAGTTTGAAAATTTCTCGAATGTTAGAGGTCATTAAAAGTTCATTTCTGACTTTCGGGTCGGTTGTTTTGGGTTCCGAAGTGACAAATCTTAAATTATATTTAATATAGGTCCTCTTCTAGGGATATAATTCTAATTTTAATTTAATTCTCCTATGTAGGCCTCTCTTGAAGATTGTTCCCTAGATTCATATATAAGGAATTTTTCTCCTCTCATTTTCTCTAAGTCATATCAAGCATAATCACAAGTGAACAACTATCAACCAAGCAAGAATTTTACATGTCCTTCAAGATTTCAAAGTTCAATCAAGGTTTTCAATTCTTCCTCTCAATCATTCATGTTCTCCATTGAATATCAAGGATTCAAGTATTCAAGCCTTTGAAGGGATTTGGTTCAAGCATTCAAGACTCATCATTCAAACCCTAGATCTATCCATCATGGTGGTGTGATCTTCCTTAAAGATCCTTTTTTCATCCTCAAAGATTCATTCATTATCCCTTTAAGGTGAATTCTAAACATACAATTATGGAGGTTTATGGTTTCTAATATTGAGTCTAAGCTTTCATATTTACATACTTATTTGCATTCGAAATACAATTGCATATCTATTGAATATCATAGCTTTATTGTTAGATTTATTTCTACAACTTTCTAGCATTATTTATTTCAACTATTTATTTCAAGGTTAATTCCTAAATCGGGGTTTGATTAAGGAAAACACCTCCCCCCCCCCAAAAAAAAAACTATTTTTCTTGCAGGGAGAGGTTCAGAAGAGTGAGTTGGAGTGTAGATTCAGATACCCTTTTCGACAAACTATCAGGATCTGGAAACATAATTTATGTCAGACTGTGCAAGTCAGAATCATAAATTCTAGGTCAGAATTGACATTCCTTTCTAGGTCAAAATCAACATTTTGTTTAGGGTCATAATTGGAACTTCTGGGGCAGAATAAAAAATTCTAGGTCAAAGGTGACATTGACTTAAGCATCAAAATCAAAACTGAGCCAAATCGGAAAAATATTTATGGGTTTTGTTTGTCTCTGCGTTTTTATTCTAGATCCGATTTTAGATTTTCCAAAAACTCAGTACAGACCCCTAAAAACAACATTCTTTAGATCTATAACATTTTGAGGTTAGTACTTTTCTCATATTCATTTCAATTAAAGTTTTTAATCTTCCTAAATCTATCACACATTCTTTTCTATAAAATAGAATCTAAGGTCTTCCTCTTTACTCTCATTTCCAATTGATTGATTCATTTATGCATTGATCCTTCCTTTGGGGTTAATCAATTTGGATCCTTCCTTTATGTATTTAAGGATAAAAGGAACATCTTATCTTCCCCACACATTTCTTATCTTATATTACATATTTACCCCTTACATTTTGGTGATCTCTATATTTCTTATGTTACATTTTGGTGAACCCGCGATAGACAACTCTTTCTTTTTGGTGTTAGATGCTTTGCCTCTTTTCCTTAGAGACTAGATTTTGCATACATACTAAATTAGTTTTCTTTTATGCTCTTTCATTTTAAAATACAAAAAAAATCTACATACTCATAAAAATATAAAAACATTTCTTGCATTTTATTCACTATGAGAATCTTTAAGATGCTTTGGTGTATGGTTATTTTCTTCATTATTCTTCTTTTAGCATCTATTTATAGTACTTATGATGTTTATGAAAGTATCATCCATTTAATCATGTTTTTTACTCTTCATTTTTCACTTTCTCGTGCTATTATGAGATTAACTCATACTAATCTTCCAACTTTCAAAACATTCATTAAAGATTTGTGTAGTAGACTTATTGCTCTTTTGGATTTTGTGAAGAATTGGGCAGATGATACCCCATTTACTAATCTTCCTAATCCTAATCCTATCATTCCTAATCTAGTTCCTAATCCTCTTAATCCTCATCCTATCCTTTCTAATCCAATTCCTAATATTCCTATTCATATTTCTCCATCTTATATCCCTAGTTCTTCCCACACTTATGATGGGGCACAAACTACGGTTCATGATGCAGATGTGCAAGAATTCTTTCATTTACCTTCCCCTTCTTATTTGATTCATGATGATATTAAAGGGAAGAACAAAGAAACCTCTTCTAAACCTATCATTCCACTATAGACAACATTTTCTCATGAACACCATAATCAATCACCTCCTAGAGAAGCTTTGCAAGATATGCATGCTACCAGATACACTATGGTGGATAAACAAGGTTGTAAGGGTTTAGGGCTTGGTGTTAATGAACATGACATTAAAAACCTGTTTCATTCATCCCCTAAACAAGATATTCATGGTATAGGTTTCCTGCCTTCTCAAATCATGGTGGTTGATCTTAAATTTTGCCCTCCTCTTCATGTTCTTCTTCCAACACCTTCCTTAGATCACCCTGATACTCCTCAAGATGTGGCTAAGAAAGTGTATGTCCAGTTAATGAATTCTAAGAAATAAATATTTAAACCTATGCCAAAAAATGCTCTCTAAATACAGATGTCCTTTTCACTATAGTAATACACATTTACTTGTTGATTGTGTGAATTTCAAACTATATGTTAGAGAAAGAGCTACTTTAGGAATTATATCTCATTCTCGTGTAGTATTACAATTTCTTCATAATTTTGATATAGGGCATTCCCCTCATTATTCTATAAATTAAATCATTTTTTCTTTTAATTAGGGGTGGGGGGGAAGAGGTATTTCCTTCCAATCTTTTAGGATCCATTATTATCTTAGCATGTATTTTTTTTGAGTTTAATCAGTTATTCTTTCTATATTTTATCCCTATAATTTTCTACTATGGTACATACTTCCTTTTCTCATAATCATTCATGATATATTTTCTAGGACATTTGTTTATATATATTTGTTACAAAAATCTCTTGATATAATTTGGTATATCCCTTGCTTTCATTCCTATGGGGAAAGGTATTTTAGTTCTTCCTCTATCTAAGGATCTACTTTCCTTAGCTTAGTGGCATTTGTTTATTCTACAACATAATTTCCTTATAAATATTTATGTTTTGGGGTATGGATACCCTCTTATATGAGAGGTGATTTTCCTAGGTCATCACCTCTTCTTCATTTTGAAAATTATGTTCTTTATAAAATATTTCCCTAGCTTTGGGTTAGAGTTTGATTCCTTCACTCTGAGATTCCTCTTCCTCTTGATCGCAGTGGGCTTGATTATTGAATCTTTGGTCCCTCTTTTCTTTAGAAGATGACATATTATCCTAAGCATTCCTCTATAGTGGGGGTCTTGTTGATAAGATATATTCCTCTTTGAGGATCCTTTTTTCTTATGTGACATATCCTTTTCAAAATTATCTATGCTCTTAGAGGTAAGGGTCAATACTATTTGCTAAGGATATAGTGTACATTGTTACTAACAAGATATCTCCTTACCTTTTGAAGTAGGTATCCTCTTTCTCTTCCTTATCCTACCTAGTGGGTAGTCATGATAAGGAGGGGGGAATATATAGGTTATCCCTTATACTATAGTTTAAATTTTACAACATGCTAAATCCTCAGAAGGTAACACACATAAGTTGCTAAATCCTGAAGAGACACGCATTTTTATTTCTATTTTTATTTTGCTAAATCCTCAGAAGGTAACGCACATAAGTTGCTAAATCCTGAAAAGACACATATTTTATATTTCATAGTGATACAAGAATGTGGATCTATGGGTATTCCAAAAGCCATTAGAAGATGCATTACAATTACAAAGGATAGTTTATGGGTGAACCTGTCGGGTTCTACCTCGTTGGTGATTCATGGTAGCATCTTACTAGGCGAGGTAATCACTTTGTCTTTCCTCTCTTTTTCTTTCATGCTAGTAGGATTAGATCATGAATCTATGTTATCTATAGTGTTGCTCCCGTATTTCTTATGTAGTCATGTATGCTTTCTATAATTAATTTCTCTTTACTTTCATATATTTGTGCATGTATGTTGAGTTAGAATCCTTGGTCTGGGGGCTCATGTCCTTGACTAAGTGATGTTCTACCTCATTGCGATCCACTAGATTCTTTCTTCTAACTTTACCAAGAGTATGTTTGATTTCCATACTCCCACTAAAGTGTGGGATTAATGTATCATCTTAAATTGGAAGCACTTCCATGTTAAGAACCTTTATCCCTCCTTAGGGGGTGTTTTTGACCATCATCATATTATTCCCTCATTTTTGTACCCTCTCCTACTTTTGTGTCTATTTAGGACCCTAATTGGGCTTCTCTGGAAACTATCCATCTCATCTAGTACATTTTCTAGGGGTTCTTACTCCCTTTTTCAAGTTCGACCTCTATTTTCACCTAGGTCCCCCTTTCCAATTTGAAAGTTTGTCAGCTGCTGGAGGTCATTAAAAGTTCATTTCCCGCTTCCAGGTCGGTTGTTTTGGGTTCTGAAGTGTCAAATCTTAAATTATATTTAATATAGTTCCTCTTCTAGGGATATAGGTCTAATTGGAATTTAATTCTCCTATGTAGGCCTCTCTAGAATATTGTGCCCTAAATTCATATATAAGGGAGTTTTCTCATCTCATTTTCTCTAAGTCATATCAAGCATAATCACAAGTGAACAACTATAGCAAGAATTTTACATGTCCTTCAAGCTTTCAAATTTCAATCAAGGTTTTCAAGTCTTCCTCTCAAGAATTCAAGTTCTCCATTGAAGATCAAGGATTCAAGTATTCAAGCCTTTGAAGGGATTTGGTTCAAGAATTCAAGACTCATCATTCAAACCCTAGATCTATCCATTATGGTGGTTTGACCTTCCTTCAAGATCCTTTGTGCATCCTCAAAGATTAGTTCATTATCCCTTCAAGGTGGATTCCAAGCATACAATTATGGAGGTTTATGGTTTCTAATATTGATTCCAAGCTTTCATATTTAGATACTTATTTACATTCGAATACAATTGCATATCTATTGAATATCATATCTTCATTGTTAGATTTGTTTCTACTACTTTCTAGCATTCTTCATTTCAATTATTGATTTCAAGGTTAATTCCTAAATCAGGGTTTGACTAACAGAAAACCCCTCCCCCCAATAAAAAAACTATTTTTATTGTAGGGAGAGGTTTGGAAGAGTGAGTTGGAGTGCTGATTTGGATACCCATTTTGACAAACTATTGGGATCTCAAAATAGAATTTTTGTCAGACTGTACAGGTCAGAATTGGAAATTTTGGGTCAGAATTAAAATTCCTTTCTGGGTCAGAATCGACATTTTGTTTAGGGTCAGAATTAGAACTTCTAGGTTGGAATTTGAAATTTTGGGTCAAAGGTGACATTGAATTGAGGGTCAAAATTAGAACTGAGCTAGATTGGAAAAATATTTATGGGTTTTGTTCATCTCTATATTTCTGTTCCATATCTGGTTATAGATTTTCCAAAAACTCAGTGTAGACCCCCAAAAACAACATTCTTCAAATCTGTAGAATTTTGAGGTTAGTACTTTTCTCCTATTAATTTCAATTAAAGTTTTTGATCTTCATAAATCTATCACACATTCTTTTCTATAAAATGGAATCTAAGGTCTTCCTCTTTACTCTCATTCCAATCAATTGATTCATTTATGCATTGATCCTTCCTTTGGGGTTAATCAATTTGGATCCTTCCTTTGTGTATTTAGGGATAAAAGGAACATTTTATCCTCCTCACACATTTCTTATCTTATATTACATATTTACCCCTTACATTTTTGTGATCTCTATATTTCTTATGTTACACTTTCATATGAAACTTCTTTGTGTTCATATGTTGTATGTGTTAGTAATAATTGAGAGGGGGGGGGGGGGGGGANGGGGGGGGTGAATGAGTGGCCTCAAAAATTTATCCTTTAAACTTCAATCCACAAATTAATACACCTTAGATTATTAATTCCCTATAAGATGTATGCCTTTGAAATACTTGAAATAAATAATTGTCTGTCGGTTTACCTTGTCTGTCCTTCTTCTCCTTAATAACCGATAAGCAGTAAAAATTATTTACTGATACTCAGTAAATATGCAGAGTATACCAATCAATCCATAAATGCATATGTGAAATGTAAAACAATAAAGTAATAAACCATACACACATAACACAAGGATTTTAACGTGGAAACCCTGTTAAGGGAAAAACCACTAGGACCGGTACCCCAAATTTTCACTCTTCTGGAGTGAGCCCTGTTAGGAGACAACCTTGTTAAAGGTTACAAACACACTGTTAAGTGCAACCTTGTTAGAGGATTTTTATACATAGATTGTCACTAAGTATCTAGCATCTACGCTGCCATCCTTGAATCAGCCTCTAGACTGTCAATAGGCTTTATGATAATCTTACTACCATCCTTGAATCAACCTCCTTCTTAGATTATAAATAGGATTTACGTAAGAACGATGCTACTATCATGAATCAACCTTTTTGGTAATCTATTAGGATATACCTCAATTATAGAAGACTGTTAAGTCCTGCTCTATTAAGAGACTTATTGCTTCAATGGTTAAACTGAAACACAATGACCTGTTTCTAATGCAACTTTGAATTGCAGATATTCAGATCTATTTACATACAATACCTCTCTGATCAATGTATCAATTCAATTCCTTTTTACTTAACTCTTTCTACTTTGTGATACTGTACTTCACTATTTGTTGGTATTTGTAGAATTCTTTATCTCTCCCTTAGCTTGATTGATCAGGACTGCATGAAGTTTAACCTTCATTAGTTTCTCTTCAGCATCTTCTTTCAATTCACTCCCCCATGTATCTGATTGCTTATAGAAATGAATTATGCTTGTCTCTTATATAGACATGATATTCCTTAATTATTGGTTCTTGATTCTTTATTCTTGGCATGAAAAACAATCTAGCCAAATTGATTTATGGCTTTAACTCCTGATTTATCTCGTAGTTATCTTCTTGCCAGCTGTATAAATCAATTTCTTAACTACGATTGAATAATAAATAAATAAAACAACCAGTTAAGTCTATCCTTAAGCTCTGCCAGCTAGATGTTTTGTCATTTTTTGATCTCTCTGTTCTGTCAGTCAATTATGCAGTTTGTCGCCAGTGACAACTATAAGTTCCATCGGTGCAACTTCAGTTAGCTTCAGGATCTCCATCCGTCGAGCATCATTGGATCTTTCTCATCGGGAAACACTATTTTTAGCTCATTGGGCATCCTGTGATTCTGCTTCATCGGGCAACACTATCTTCTTCTCGTCGAGCATCACTATGACTTTATCTCTATCTTTACCAGTGGTGTGCACTCCATCGGTGTTGTCTGTCACTTAGTGAATACATGACTTTTATGCATTGCTGAAAGCATAACCTCTGTTCCATTAATTATATGAAGTCTTTGGCATTATTTATATGACCATATAGATGATATCAAGTTAACATCAATGATAATACAAACCATTAATTGATTTAATGTCTTGCATCATCTTCAACTTAACATTATCAAACATTCAATCAGTTACATGTCATCAGTATGGTGTTCTATTTCTTCTCAATTATTTTATTCCTAAAATTTATCATCTTCTTCATCTAGTACCCCTGAGTATGTACTGATCCATCAACTATCTTATCATGGTGCATTGAGAAATAAATTTGATCACTCTTCTCAACATGTTTTTGATATTCCATGTCTAGTAAATATGAGATTTATTTTGTATGGGAAGATCTTCTTCCTCATCATCATGGTCATTGATACCTATTTCCATGAAAATCTCACTACGTACAGATTCTTCGTCAATCTAATCCAAATTTGTCTCCTCCATTTCATCACAAGTATTATTATCATTCTCAAGAACCGATGCTTCTTTATCTTTTGTATTACTAGTGCACTCATCTTCCTCACCAATATAATCATCAAGCACAAGGCCTTATTCAATCTAAGGATAAGCCTCCCTTTTTCTATCTTCATCATCTTCTTTTATATATGCATAAGGAACTTTACAGAAGGATCATCTAATGTGATTCCTAATTTTTTGACCTTTCTCATGATTTCTTTTTGCGAAGGCATAATGTTTGAAGGTATTTCTCAAAGAATCCTCATCGTTCTTATCAGCAAATTTGTAGAAGACTCCCCTTCAAATTTCTCCAAGCTAAAAAAATGTATCAAGTGGAGACATACTAGGATCCTCTTTCATGCTGCAACTTTGGTCTTCATACAATTCATAGAACATGTTGTCTTCTTCACCAATGGCATCATGAAATGTATAAAGAAACCATTGCTAAAACTGTCTCCATGATTAGATGGGATGCGTAGGTAATCATTCATATTCTTCTTGTGCATTATTTTTTAATGACCATGCAAACAAATTCATGGCATCATCTTCTGAATGGACCTCATAATTATCAAGGAATATATTAAAAGAATCTAAATGATCAAGAGCTGATTTATCATAATCTCCATAAAATTTAGGAACCCTCTGTGAAAGTTTTGAAAATAATTCATTAGAACTGCATTGAAACTTTCTAAGATCCAAAGGCCCAGTATCAACGAGAAACAAAAACCTTTTGAACATAATTTTAAACATTATGTAATAGATCTTCTATTACTAATTAAAGGACAAATACTCATCCCTTCCAAGATATCTCCCTCAATGGAGAAATTAAAAATTTCTAACATATAGGGTCGCCACATTTTTATCTCCTTTTGAGTCTTTTCCCTTAGTAGATTCACTGACTGAAATAATTTATTAAATAGAGTCACCACCTTCTTATCATAAGTAAAATACTTACTATCTTCTGAGTTATTTTCTCCCAGTAGAGTATTAAATATATCACAAGATCTTCTAGGTAAAATACAAAAATATTATTTTGAACAATTCCCTAGTAGAGTTGCCAATTTGTTGGTGCCCAAAAATGATGGATTTGTTTTTGGCCAACTGACAGGTATAATGGTGATGCACCACTTGATAGCTTTGAAATTGTTTCTTAATCAAGCGAAGGGTGGTAGGCCTAATTTCACTTTGAACTGTCAAATTATCTATGTCGCACAACTGCGTACACAAAAAAACAAAGTTCCTCCCAAGGTGGTGAATGATAATTGGAGGAAAACAACAAATCTCCTGATCATTTCTAATATGTAAAGATTAAACTAAACTAGATAACCACTAAGAATCCTAATTGTAATGATTGTAATGAATGATTTAATGATCTAAAAACTACAAATCATGAACTAATATACTTTCCAAATAATGATTAGATCAGTGCCTTCTAAAAACTTGGGCTATGGAGTCAAATAGCTTTCAATCCTGCGTACCATCAGAGACGGTTTTAAAAAAAACTTTCTTTAATAAGAAAATACTATCATCTCAAGGGATTCCACTCAAAATATAACTCAAAATAGATTACATAGTTATTCTTATCAAATTTAACTTTGTTCAAGAGACCAACAAAAACAAAGGAAGATTCGTAGATCTTTCAGTTCATATTCAAACTGTATATTGATTTTGAATTATAAAATTCATGGAATTTAGCACAATGAAACACTCTATGAAATAGAATATTTGAAAGACTAATTGAAAACATATAACTTATAACCTCAAATAAAAAGAAGAGAACATATCTTTATTAATATTGAAAAACTAGTACATAAAAGTTCATGTTGAATTTGTGATCAAATTCTATTATACAATCTATTTCTTCGTCCTTTATTTTTTAACATTTTACAGCACATATATATGTGGATGAATGGTTTTCACACCCCTTTAGGGTGAAGAGACACCACCCTATGCTAAAAATCAAAAACTTTTTTTGAAAAAACTAATCAACAAACTAACTAATAACTACCTATCTTTCGAATTTGGCTTTGGCCAAAAATACAAAACAAATTGTATGAACATAATATTTTTATTGGATATATTAAATTTGATTTTCCAAAATAGGTCTATTTTAGATTTTCAAATTTTGATCATTTTTATTGTCTGTCAACATAATCTTTGCAGCAGGTCAAAATTCTAGCATCTCTGAAACCTTCGCTTACAAAATTTTGATTATTTTGGTCATAGATCTTCCTTCCTCAATAACTCAACTTTTAATTAGAAAATAATATATTTTTGTATCCTATTTCATGTCATCAATTATTGGGCATGGAGTGGATGCCATTTTTAGAGTTTTATCACTATATAGGACTCTAATTTTTTCCAAAAATTTAGAGCTCCAACACTTAGCATAGTTACAATCATTTGTAACAGTTTTATGGTCTTCAAATACCTTGATTCAATTATTAATTAGTCCCAAGTTCACTTTTGGTCTGTTGTTGCACATCTTTCTCCTTCTCGCAGGCTAAATACATACCCAATATTTAGCCAAGGGCATCAAAGTTCAAGCCCCAAATCAACTTCCCTGACTCTGAGCCTTTGGAATTCATTGGAAACTTTCCTTAACTTACTCTTCACCTAGTGGCATTGATTTTCCATGGTGAAATAGTAATTTAGGGTCACATCTTCAAACCCAACCCCAATTCTTTTGGTTTTTTGACCTGCAGACACAGTTTTCACTCTAACTCAAGAAAATGACATCCAAATTAAACAAAACCAAGTGGGAGAAAGGTAATGCATTAAGGAATGTTATGGCATCACTAGATCAAAAGATGGAATCCGTACACGACCACACAACTCAGAAAAATGCTCAAAAAATAGTGAAATCTCATCAAAAGTTGCATAATTTGTATCCCCTTATTTAAGCCATTGTACCCTTCATCTGTTTTTCCATTAGACCTCTTCCTTCTTTAGATAATCTTTCCATTTTCACCTCCATTATTTTTCTTCTTCATGTTGGGACTTGGAGCATTTGTCAACAACCATCAGATTTTGTATATTTTCAAGCTTAGAACTAATCTCCTTGTTCTATGTGAAAATACCACCAAAAATAGATATATCCTATCATTTAACCTTCTTTTTTATTATGCTTTTATTCTGAGAGACTTACATAGTTGACCCTTGGATAGGGGTATTCTACGAGCTTTGGAGACATGCTTTAAAACTGTAGACACCCTAAAATGGACAGACTTGCGACTTGACATTTAAAACACTAATTTTCATATATTAATTAATGGTTTTTTAATTATTAATTAATCATCTATTTTCTTATAAATTCATTCCCCAAATCATCTAATCAAATTCCAAAAATTAATTAAATTAAATTTCCTAAAGTTTAAATTAAAATATTTAAACTTTCTAATTCAATTCTTCCAATTAAATTAATTTAATTTCATTCAATAAAGCAATTCTAAATCAAAAAGAATTCAATTATCTCACATGTTGAAAACTTTAATTTAAAAAATCAATTAAATATTCATTTATCTTTAAAGAGATAACATTAATTAGATCACATGGGTTACTCCACCCACTTCTTCAGTTCACATGGGTTTCTCCACCCACCTCTTCAGTTCTAAAAGGTAACTCAAAATTAGCTCTTCAGTTAACTAAACTCTATCTCCTCTCTCTCAGTTGAAGAAGTGGAGTTGACTAATGGCTTCTCTAGTTCCCTTTAATCTCAACCATTCATCTTCCTATCTCTAGGATTGATCTCAACCATTCATCTCATTCTCAATTATTATATAACAAACCCTTCATAACCATTTGAAGGATCCAAGATTTCAAGCTCTCGTGCACCCTTACTCTATCAGTTTGGTTCTAGCATTCAAGCCATCTTGTTATCACACATTTCAATAGCATATTCTCGACGCTCCCAAGTCATAGATGCTGCCTACACCAATACTGGGCATCAAAAACAATGTTACGAAAGGAGTAGAGAGAGACAATAGAAGCTTCAAGCAATTGGGTTTGCATTCATTTATTTTCCTCTTATTTTCTTGTACATTTTATTGATTCATAGTTTCATTTTTAGTAGTATATTTGATTGTTTTATCCCCCTTTGCAAATCAGTGCTACTAACTCTCGTTGTTGAGAGTTACAGAATTCAATCCATGGGTACATTTTTGTGGACCCGACGTGAATCAAATAGCCTGAATATTCCTTGCAGACAAAAGATAGACCTTTTTAGCCACATTCGTATAGTTGCAAAATTATTTTCTATTATATTTCTTGATATCTGTGTAATTTCACAATCGCTAGTGCTTTACCGCAATCGACAGAATTTTTCCATAATTGTTTGGTTTATTACCGCAATTGTTGAAAGGGTATTGCAAATTTTTTTTGTCTCTATTCACAAGTCTGTTTTCTTTCTCTGTGCCACAATTGATCGATCGGTGTCACAATCACCATTATTTTACCACAATCGCACACAAATTGTCGTAATTGACCAATCCATGCTGCAATCGATGGTGCTTTACTGCAATCAGATGTGCTTTTCTGCAATCACTAAAATCTCGCCGCAACTAATTGTTCTTTATCGCAATTGCCAGTGCTTTATCACAATCACCAGCAATATTGCTTATCTGATCCAAATCCTCTGTCTGTCTATTTTGAATCTGAGATTTTCTTGTTTTCTGTGCAGGACTGGACAAATTATCGAGAACAGAGAAGGGTAAGTCTTTGTGAGTATCAATCATTTCAAAAAGATTTTTTTTCAAATTTGCACATACTCTCATTTGCAAATATTTTTGTGGTACTAACTTTTTTAAGCAAAGAAAACCTAAAATCAATTCACTTGTCAATTTGGTGCTTAAAGAGATAATTGCATGCAAACATCTTGAACCTTACATTTACACATTGGTGCTTAAAATTGACATGGAGGTTAAGAATCGAACAAAGGAAAAAAACATTTCAAGTTTGGTGCATTAAAACTAAACAAGAAATCAACACCTAATTTTAGGCTTAAAACTAAACACTTATGCTTGTATGGTGGTTTAGCTTAGTTCACATTTCAACTTTGGGGTTTAAATGATTAACCTTGTGTCTTGATTTTTTGGTGCACTTTCACAATCTATTAGATTAAACACCTTTATACTTTTTAGAAATTCCTATTTAGGAATGCGCTTCTTCCTCGGAGAATGATCTTAAACCGATAATCCTTCTGATTGGTATATAAACAAGACATGAACCAAAGTTTTATTTTATAACTATCCAAGCTCGAGCGAGGTGTGTTGATGATATTATGGATTGGGTAAATATCCCTAGGGAGCCAACGTGGTCAACTAGGCTCTTAAGTGAGTCACACACATACAAACCGATTGGATAGACGCCATGGACCCTACTAGAACCTATTAATTAGAGGCCAACCTAGTTTACCTCTGAACATATACCTTATTATAGTGCAAGGGGTTGCAAAATATCCCCCCAAGATTCCCAATATATGTGTTCCAACATATTTGTGTAGTAAAAGAGATCTTCACTACACGGAAACAATATCTGGAAACACAAAAACACGGGTGCCTACCTCATGGAATTTTGTGTCCTAGTAGTGTGACACTTGCAGTGTGAGATAACAAACATTCAAGCATTGGGCCTATAATATTATATTTTGAAACCATTGACTTAGATTAATCTGACTATTCATTGTTGAGACCTCGTGATAACATTGCAACTTGAAAAATTTGTAGAATATACACATGTCAGTCTTCATTCTTCAAAACATAGTTTCTATTGTGGTTGTTATTTGATCAGTTACCAAAATGCAAAACAAACATCAAAACTGTCAAAAAAAGTCAAACGCGTTAAAGTCTAGGGGTATCAACAATCAAACTATTCTACAAATCAGAAGCCTTGTTCTAGAAAATTAAATCTATCAGACAATGAAATCATTTGTTAGCCTTTTTTGAGACTGTCTTCCCTTTGCCTCAATTACCTGCATATTTTTGCAATCATATTGTTTATTGCCACACTTGACCTCTTTATTTCTACAATCGGTGATAGATTACAGCAATCAACCAGTCACTTTACCGCAATCGATGGAGTTTTTTCCGCTATTGACCAGTGTCTTTTTAAATACCTTTTTTGACCAAAAAAATTTGAAATACTCTTCATTCTATGTAAAAGATCAGTGTCTATCCCAGAAAAATGTGAAGAACATTGT
Organism: Thuja plicata; assembly: GCA_018584345.1. Taxonomy (NCBI): domain Eukaryota; kingdom Viridiplantae; phylum Streptophyta; class Pinopsida; order Cupressales; family Cupressaceae; genus Thuja; species Thuja plicata. Next base: position 340,773 of record MU221915.1, read on the forward strand.
GTGAATCTCTAAACATTAAAGATCATCCATTCTTTGAAAGCATGATTATCGTCCAAGCATTGTTAGTTCAAAAGTTCAGACTTGAAATATCTTGATCTTGTTATCTCAAAATCATCATATCTCTATCAGTGACTTTGTCCCAGGAAAAGGTTGACAATATTATTCTTACATAATCAAATCTTTGAGATCAAGATAAATCAATATCTATCCTTAGAATTACCCTTGTCCAAACATAACTCAGATTCTCCTAGAAAGGTTATCACTTTCTATTTATTTTATATCACTTGTTTTAGTCATAAAATCTAGACCAAACTATGTCTCACGCACCTTATGGAGGGCCTTACACAAGGTCAAAGGATAAAACTCAACTCAATGAGTCTTATATCAATAGGTTTCCCACTTGGGAACAAGAGCGAGAGGATGACCCTTTTAGAAATACCAATCTTGCTCTTTTTATTGAGAATCCTTATGGGTCAGCCTTGTTCAAAAATTTCACTGAAGAGGAGCTTGAAGATATAGAACAAGACGCCTATTCCACACAAGTATTTGATGTTGTTGTAGAGAGGAACCCTGAACATTTCTTAGCCATGTTGATAAAGAAGGGAATCAAACTCCCCGCTGAATTCAATGTGTTAGCCATATGGCCTGAAAATCCTCTCACAGGTCAAAACACTACTCGACCCTCTCAAATAAAACCTATTGTATCTCAAATATTCTCATCCTTGACAACAACGACATCAGCACAGACTGTGTCCAATCAAACCAGCTCTGTAAACCAAGCAAGCACATTTTCCACACAAAGCATGATAGGCTCCCAACTAAGTGCACCCATGGTCACTAGTGTGCCTCAACCCTCATCCTCATGGCCTGTACAATCAAGCTCTTATGCTATGCCTTCAATCCCACCAATAAGAAGCAACCCTTTTGCAATAATACCACTACTACAGTCAGTCCCTACTAGCCTTGGGGTCAATACATCATTCCCATAGGGATCCATCTCTGCAGGTCCTACTTTTAGTCAATGCCCACCCAAGGTTAGGCCTTTTCTCATTTATGGACCACAAAAACCCCAGTAGTAGTAACCCCAACTTCAGTAGCAATACCCAACCCAACAACACCAATATCAACCCCAACAAAATACACAATAAAATCAATATTGGGCCAATCACATGCCCCGATATCAAAATCATGTGTTGGGAAATCAATATCAAGTCCCAAGGACAAGGTCCTATGTTCCTACTCAAGGGAAACAAATGTGCAGCCTCATACCTACTACAGCACAAAGGTACAATGTCACCAATCATCCTTAGTCCCAAATAGACATGTTGATCCAACAAGTGTAGAACCTTCAAACCCAAATGATAGATATGAAAAATCAAGGGAAAACTAAATCCTACATCACAGTGGATTTATACACATACCCATTTGATCACTCTCTTCAAATGTCTCCATTCCCCCACTCACTTCTCGATACCAAAATTTGACAAATACAGGGGCAATACCAACCCTATTGAGCATATTTTAGAATTCTTTGCTAGTTGCATCAAAGTCTCACACGACAAGAAATAATTAATGCAACTATTCCCACAAAGCTTAGCCAGACCAAAAATGGAATGGTTCTCACACTTGCCTCATAGCATTCTATCTTGGGGTGAAATGGCCAAAAAGTTCATTACTCACTTCCATCATAACATCGAGCGCAATGTCAGCATCAAGGACCTTTGTGACATCAAATAAAAGGATGGAGAGTCCTTTGTAGAATTCCTACAAAGATGGAGGAATAATGCAAATAGAATCACATATGATGTACCTGAGTAAGACCTAATAGTCATGTTCATTGACAATCTAATTCCAAATATGTCATTTACAATAGAATTGCAGCTAGCTCCAAACTTTAAACAACTCATCGAATGAGGGGTTTGTTATGAGAAAAAATTTCTCAAATGATGTGTCCTTGCAGATCCTACCCAAATGAATAACAAAAAGGATGCAATGGATAAAGCTAAAAGGTGGAATAAAAACAAAAATGTCACCAGCGATGGTGTCATTGATATGAAAATGGTCAACTACGCCCAACCCAAAGTGTCACTGCAAGGTGCACCTATGGCTAACCAACAACCCATGGTGCCAACTTAACAAGAACACACTCAAAATCAACCACCCCCAGTCCAAGTGGTCACTATGTCAAATATTCAACCATAGGCACAACGCCAATCATAGTTTCTATTTCCAAAATGAGATTACACACCATAAGGAGAGTCGATAGAATCAACCTTAAGAAAGCTGATATAATCCAACAATATCACTCTCTCAAAAATCATAGAATATGAACATGGTGCAATCAAACCAAAGTGGTACAATGATAATGATTTCTGTGAATTTCATCAAGTGAAGGGACACAAAACACCCAACTATTATCGATTGAAAAATTCCATCCAAGATTTGATTGACACGGGGGTTATCGATGTTACGAACACCCAAAAAAAGGCACCACTGATCATACAATATTCAATGACACCTTCCTTGATCATAATAAAGGGAAAATCTTTGGGTCTAGTAGATAGTCAAAATAGGTCAACTATACTTATGCCAACAATGATAACACCATCAATTTCCTAAATCCTTCAGATAGCCATGTGGCTACCATTACTATCAGAGACCAAGGTGCTAAATGTGTTGTAACCACACATCATACAAAAGTTTCCTTGAAAAGAATGCCTTCCTCATCTTCTACACCAGTCAACCATCATACAAACTCATATCCATAGACAAGCCTCATGGATCATCTAAACCGCACACCTACCCAAATATCCATGTTTGAACTTTTGCGCATATCCCCACAACATAAGCAAGCACAAGACCAAGCACTTCAAAAAGAAGTTGTCCCAAGGGACATAACCCATGAGAGCTTCCAAAAAATGGTAAACCATATAGTAGCCAAGAATCATGCAACATTCACAGACCATGACATGCCTCCGTACAAACCCTTGCATAATGATCCCTTGCACTTTCTTATCCAGGTTCATAAAAGTGCAATCTACAGAGTCCTTGTTGATGGTGGGGCTGGATTAAACATTTGTACTCTAAAGGTAATCAAGAAATTAGGCTACTCTAAATCTAGTATTGATGTCACAGGAAGGATCAACATCAGATCCTATGATGAATTAGAGAGATCTTCCAAAGGTATTATCATTCTATCAATCCGGATTGGCCCCATTGTCAAGAACACTCCCTTCTAGATCCTAGACCTAGAATTGGGATACAACATTTTACTAGGGAGACCATAGATACATGAGATGCAATTTGTACCCTCCACATATCATCACTACATCAATTTCCCACATCAGGGGGAAGAAATCATTATAGAAGGAGATGCAAATCCACTCCAATACTGCAATGTTATCCAAACTAGTACTAACAACCAAGTTCCATCAAACCAAGAGGCAAGTATCCCTTTTGCATCAAATTTGATTCCCAAAGATGTCACAAGAAGAGAAGGAAAAATATCTATTACTAACAAGGGATGTGGTGAATAAAGCTATGAGGAATCTTTCACTATCACAAACATGCCTTAGAGCCCAAGGACATATGGCATGCCACAACTAGCTATTACAACAGAAATCCTGGAACTTGTTCTGTTTAGGTGTGCACCCACAACCTTTGTCAGATGGGGAGACATTGCAGATGAGAACCTATTTGATCCAGATATCAATACATGGTTGTATTAGGACCCACAAGAGACACTTCAACAATCCCTACCTATATCAATATATGGAGTTGGCTATAAAATGTTTCAAAGGTTTTTGGTATGATGGTAAAACTAATCTAGGGGCAAGAGAACAAGGCTTAATGGAACTGTCTCTCCTACCAACCTAGAGAAAAAAGAGAGGGTTAGGATATGGGAAAAAATGAACTAGTCCTATCACCTAAGACATACCTATTGATTAATAACAAATAGAACAGTTACACTAGGGGCAGAACCCAGAACACATCTTGATCAACAACATACTATAATAGTTGTTGCCAGCCAAAGTGGGAACCTCATATTCCCAATTGACCCTTGACCAAGTGATTCAAGATAACAAGGGAAGTGAGACATGTGATGATTTTTCTATAAAAATTGACTCCCATGAGTATGAGTGGAGATCCATCATGACTCCGAGCCATCAATCCCAGACTATTCCCGTCGGTCAGCCACCACCATACACCTTGAGGATCTGTTCGACCAATTAACCATAGATGACCAACCCTGTATTGATAAACACATCGATAGAAATTCATTAGGTGGTGCATCCACATCATAGTCCAGGTTTTTTAGAACCATCTTCATTGTCCCATTCAACCAAACAGAGTCAACCCACTGTTACGACCTATGTCTTGTACACCCATAACTAATAGAGTGGGATCAACAAGGACAACTTGATATAGATATCTTTGAGAATGATGAGGCTATCATAGACTTCATGGGACTACAAGAGGGAATCCCATCAAGAGATCATAAATCAAGTTTCTCCATCGACCTCAATAGATCATCATATTTTCGGGAGGAAGAACCTCTTTCAAGTCATCAAAAACAATTGAAAAACGAAAAAGTATCGACAGTAAGTGAAAATCAAAAGGCACTTACTGGCACAAAAATGATAAAAAGACAAAACAAGACGTATCTTCTAGTAAAAACCTCACTGAGGTGCTAGAAGATGGAAAGAAGGAACTCCTCCCCTTGACAAAGGAAAATTTAGCATTATTAGCAAAAGAAACAGAAGAAGTCAACTTGGGTGATGACAAGAACCCAAAGAACATCTACTTAGCCAAATCAATCACTTCAGAGGAGTGAGAACAATTAATCAGATTCTTCAAGGAATGGAAGGTCAATTTTGCATGGTCCTATTCAGACATGCTAGGCTTAGATCCAAAGCTTGTATTACATAATTTTCCATTGTTACCTGATGCCAAACCAGTCAAATAGAAGCTGAGAAAGATGCATCCCCATGTTGCATTACTAGTCAAGGAAGAATTGAAAAAGCTCCTAGATGCTAAGTTCATAATACTAATCCCATATGCAGACTGGATATCTAATCGGGTACCAGTTACCAAGCATAGTGGTCAAATCCGCATTTGCATAGACTTTAGAGATCTCAACAAAGCTTGTCCCAAGGATGACTTTCCTTTATATAAAATCGATATGATAGTAGATCTAATAGAAGGACATCAAATGCTATCACTCATGGATGGATTTTTAGGATATAATCAGATAAGGATTACACCAAAGGACCAACACAAAACAACTTTTACATGTGCACAGGGCACTTACTATTGGAATGTCATGTCATTTGGCCTAAAAAATGCTAGAGAAAGATATTAAAGGGCCATGAAAACCATCTTCCATGACCTCATTCACAATACAATGGAGGACTATATTGATGACATACTTGCCAATTCAATTCTTAGAAAAAATCATCTGCAAGTATTAGGGCCCATCTTTGACAGAATGCAGGAATACAAGGAGCATTTGAATCCAAAGAAGTGTGCATTCAGGGTCACTACAAGAAAGCTATTGGGATTCATTATGTCACATCAAGGCATAGAGGTAGACCTAGAGAACGTCAAAGAAATACTGGACATGCCACTACCAACCAACCTAAGGCAACTAAGGGGGTTACAAGGCAGGATCCAATCTATCAGGCGCTTCATATCCCAATTAGAAAAAAAGTGATACCCATTCTAGTATCTACTACAAAAAGATGTAACATTCATATGGAAAAAAAAATGTGAGAAAGCATTCCAAATATTCAAAAACTATCTACTCAAGTCTCTCATATTAGTGCCACCAGTCCAAGGCAGGCCATTACTTCTATACATCTCAGCAACTAAACCAGCATTAGAACTGCTCCTAGCACAACATGATGACCAAGGCAAGGAGAGAGATATCTACTATCTTAGTAGAACATTGGTAGGCTATGAGCTCAACTATACACCAATTGAAAAATCATTCCTAGAAGTAGTCTTCGCTTCCCAAAAGCTGAGGCACTACATGCTAAGCCATCAAACCAAGTTGATAGCACACATTGATCCCCTCAAGTATCTAATAAGAAAAGAAGCACTCATCAGATGGCTAGCAAAGTGGGTGATGATCCTAAGTGAATTCAACATAGAATACAAAGACAGAAAAGTCATCAAAGGGATAGTGATTGTGGATCAAATAGCAGAGGCACCTATTCAAGATCATTAGCCTATCATATCTGAATTTCCAAATGACTCTATTCTTACACTCCAACCGGAAATAGAGGTATGGAAACTATAATTTTATGGGTCATGCACGAACCATGGTGCAGGAGCAGGGATAGTACTCATCACTCCAAACAATGATGTGATTCCCAAATCTTTCTGACTCAACTTCCCATGCACAAATAACATAGCCAAATACAAAGCTCTAGTCATCAGAGTAAAGATGACAATACAATGGAGAATCAATAACCTTAAGGTCTATGGAGATTCACAGTTGGTCATTAGCCAAGTCAACAATGACTATATGACAAAAGATGAGAAGCTAATATCATACAAAGAATAGATGGACAGTTTGCGCACTAAGTTACAATATATCTTTTTCAAGTAGGTACCAAGAGCTCAAAACAAATATACAGATGCAATGGATACCATAGCATCCTTGATCGATATGCCAGGCAAAAAATCCAGATTCTAGTTCCTATTGGAGCAACTCATGATGCTATCACATCAAGCACCAATCACAAAATCAACATGTTTCCTTGTTGGTCCTAAAACACCATGGTACCATGACGTGTATAATTACCTCCAAAGTAGTGTCTTACTTCTCGACTTTTCTAGGAACCAGAAAAAGTCCCTCATTTTCCAAGCCTCTAGGTACACCATTCTTGCAACTACTCTATATAGACAAATTCTAGATGGAACGCTATTATGATGTCTCACTTCCACAAAATCCCAGAGAGCTATGTACGAGGTACATGAAGGAATTTGTGGAACTCACAAAGGTGGCAAAATCTTAGCTAAGAAGATCATCCACATGGGATACTAATAGCCCACATTAGAGACAGATGCAAACAAGTATGTACAAAGTTGTAGGCAATGTCAGATTCATGGAGACCTCATCCATGCACTAGCCCAGGAACTTAATCCTATCACTTCACCATTACCATTTTCTATGTGGGGATTCGACATAGTGGGAAAAATTACACCATCTTCATTTAATGGCCATAAATACATCAAAGCAACAACATATTACTTCACTAAATGGGTGAAATCAATTCCCCTCACCTACATAACTAGAAAGAAGATCTCAATGTTCATACTAAACAACATCATATGTCAGTATGGCATTCCTCAAACCATCCTGACAGATCACGGTACACCTTTCCAAAACAAAGATGTTGAAGATCTATGTGAACAATTCCAAATCAAGCAAGGTTTCTCTTCATTCTATTATCCTCAAGGGAATGGTCAAGCTGAAGCGACCAACAAAACCATATTCAAAATCTTGAAGAAAAAATTTAATGAATCAGGGCCAAACTGGTATTTACAGCTCATTCCCACATTATGGCATACAAAACTAGTGTGAGAAAACCTACGGGAGCCGCTCCTTTCTCCCTAGTATATGGATTAGAGGTAGTTTTACCCCTGTAAGTGGAAATCCCATCCCTGAGGATATCATTAAAGAACCTAATTTTAGATGAAGATTACAGAGTAGAAAGGCTCAGTGAACTGGAACTATTGGATGAAACAAGAGAAAGTGCATTCAACCACCTACAAGGCTATTAGAATCTCGTTAAAAGGAATTATCAAAAGAAGGTGAATCCATGAACCTTTGAGGAAGGAGACCTTGTCCTAATGGAAAACAAAAATAACCAAGAAGAGAGAGTGAAACCATGAAATTTCAAGCCTAACTGGCTAGGACCATAGGTCATTGTCAACTTTAACCAAAGTGGGGCATACCAACCATAAAAACCATAAGGAGATCAGCTTTCTAGATAAATAAATAGTATGCACCTCAAGAGGTTCTATGCTTGAGTCCTCAATGGTTAATGAAACTATCTGCATATGTGGAAAATACCAAAAAAATCAAAAAATACAAAAAGGTTACCTTAGTGAAAACCTGGCAAAAAGGTGCCTTGGCAACAACAAAAAATCAAAAGAAAAAGAAAGAAAAAAGAAAAGAGAAACATAATCTCTCTCTCAGTGAAAACCTAGCAAACAGGAACTATTGAGTACGTACCTTGGTGAAAACCTGGCAAACATGTGCCAAGTGTTCAAATCCAACTTCACCATCAATGAACTCAAAGATCAAAGCTTGAGCAAACTTTGCATGCAAGAATAAGCTCCCAAGATATTTCTAGAAGAAAAATCCCCTCTGACAACCAAAACTTATCCATGGTTAGTACTAGTCCACAAGACTAGGGTGCAATTCAAAATGTCTGAAAAAATCCCTAAAAAAAAAAATTCTCATAAAAAATCATAAAAAGATCAAAATGTCCTAAAAAAATCAATCTTCATTAAAAATAATAAAAAATTGCAAAATCTCAAAGAAATAAAGCCAACTCAATTATCATCAAAGAAAAGGGCAATCAAGCCAAATAAATCAGTGTTAAAACCATGAGCTTTGTGAATCAACATTGGGCCTATATGACATAGCTTTATCAGCTATCAAATCTATCAGTAAGAAAACTGGCAACCAAGCCAAATCAATCAATGTCAAAACCATGAGCTTTGCGAATCAGCATTGGGCCCATCTGACACATCTTGATTAGCTATCCAAAATGATCAAAATCAATCAACCAATTAATCAAATCAATTGTCTTACATAATGATGGATATGCTCAAAACCAAAAAAATTAGTCCTATATGAGCCATCTATTACTGAAACTAGATATAATCAAGACAATCAAGCCAATCAAGCCTATCAAGAGAGTCAAGCCAATCAATAGATCAAACTGAATCAAGGAATAATCAAAATGTTGACTAGGTCAGTCATCGGTTAGATGTCATTCATTGGTTAGATGGAAGTCTATATTTCACGGTTATGTTCTTACGCTACTCCAGGATCAACCAAGTGAGGAGAGTATCTATGATAGATCATGACTTATTTTCTTTGACTATTATTTTTGGAATTTTTCAATTTGATTCTAGGGCCATGATGATTTAGGATAAATGTGGTAGGCTCTATCACTTATCTGACAGCCACACAGTTCCACAATCTGAGCTTAACCCTGGGAAATAATTGGACATTCCTACTATGTTATCTGCTTGTTTATAACCAATAGAATCGTAGCGGTATCTAGATGGTCTAAGATCTGGGTGCATTGGATTTCTATTTTGGTTATTTTCTTGTCTTTCATTTCAAAATGTAGAGTTCATAGCGGTATCCAGATGGTCTGAGATCTGGGTGCATTGGAATTCTATCTTGGTTTTATATTTTTTTTTGGATGGTCAGCGAGAAAAGCGGTATCCAGATGGTCAATATCTGGATTCTTTTGGCTCTCTTTATTTTCAAATTAGAGATCTTAGCAGTATCCAGATGGTCAATATCTGGATTATTTTGGCTCTCTTTCTTTTCAAATTAGAGATCATAGCGGTATCCATATGTTCAATGTCTGGGTGCATTTGGATCTCTTTCTTTTCAAAATAGGGAACATAGTTGTATCCGAATGGTAAATATCTGGGTGCACTAAGTTCTCTTTCTATTCAATCTCTCTAATCATGGTTATCAAGAGGTCATAGTGGTATCTAGATAAGCAATATTTGGGTGCATTGGATACTCTTTGGAATTTCATAAAAAGAGGCAATGATGAACAAAATTGGAAACGCAGAAACGACTTGGGTCACCCACCTTTCTATCAATTCATATCTATCAATCATCACCCATCCTATCTATCAATTCATATCCATCAATCAGTCCTAGAGAAAATTCCAAACTAACTTCCTTCTAACTAACACATGCATTACTTAGATATTTGTGCATACTAGATTGCATTCATTTATTGCATAAGAAAAATCCAAAACATGTGCATAGTAGAACATATAATCAATGCATTCATCATCAATAACATCATAACTAACATAGGAATTCATTCAACATCATCATATAGTGATTCACATTTTCAAAAAATTAAATGCTCATCAGACGCATTTTCTATGCTTAATTTGTTGAGGGGTCATATAGTCCACCTGTTGTCACTGGGGCAAGCTAGGGTAAGATCAAATCTAAAAATTCTTTTACACAACGTGATGAAACACATTGTATCAAAGAGGGGAGAATGTAGACACCCTAAAATGGACATACTTGTGACTTGACATTAAAAACACTAATTTTTATCTATTAGTTAATGGTTTTGTAATCATTAATTAATCATCTATTTTCTTCTAAATTCATTCCCCAAATCATCTAATCAAATTCCAAACATTAATTAAAATTTTATTTAATTAATTAATTAAATTCAATTTCCTAAAGTTTAAATTAAAATATTTAAACTTACTAATTCAATTCTTCCAATTAAATTAATTTAATTTCATTCAATATAGAAATTCTAAATCAAAAAGAATTCAATTATCTCACATGTTGAAAAATTTAATTTAAAAAATGAATTAAATATTCATCTATCTTCAAAGAGATAACTTTAATTAGATCACATGGGTTACTCCACCCACCTCTTCAGTTATCATGGGTTTCTCCACCCACCTCTTCAGTTCTTAAAGGTAACTCAAAATTAGCTCTTCAGTTAACCAAACTCTATCTCCTCTCTCTCAGTTGAAGAGGTGGAGTTTACTAATGGCTTCTCCAGTTCCCTTTGATCTCAACCGTTCATCTTCCTCTCTTTGGGATTTATCTCAACCATTTGTCTCATTCTCAATTCCTATATAACAAACCCTTCATAACCACTTGAAGGATCCAGGATTTCAAGCTCTCGTGCACCATTATTCCATCAATTTGGTTCTAGCATTCAAGCCATCTTGTGATCACACATTTCAATATCATATTCTCGATGCTCCCAAGTCATAGACGCTGCCCATACCAATACTCAGCATCAAAAATAACATTTCGGAAGGAGTAGAGAGAGACAATAGAAGCTTCAAGCAATTGGGTTTGCATTCATTTTTTTCCTCTTTTTTGCTTGTACATTTTATTGATTCATAGTTTCATTTTTAGTAGTATATTCAATTGTTTTATCCTCCCCCTTTGCAAATCAGTGCTACTAACCATTGTTGTTGAGAGTTACAGAATTCAATCCATGTGTATAAAAACAAATATGTAGCTCCATACATCTCTGCATTTTTATATATTATGGTCATTTTTGGTGAAATGTGGTCATTTTTGTACAATTCAAAGTCATTTTTACAAGTTCATGTTCATTTTTCTTAAAATATTACTTATTTTTTTTCTTTCAATAGTCAATTTTTATTATATGCGATCTTTTTTAACAAAAAACATAAAAAAAAATTAATAAATTAGTCCATAGATTTCCTGTGTTAGGGTTTATTATGGCCATTTTTGTCCATTTTATGGATGTTTTTCTTAAATCATTAAGATTTCTGATATATTTCTTTATTGATGCTCCATGTGTAGGGTTTCTTATTGGTTTGTTATTTGCAAATTTATCTGAATATAAACAATGTGATATATACTTTCAAAGATTATAGAATCCTTGAATACACTGTGTTTTGCATACCCAAGTTCCAAAAACATAACTTCCCACAGTCTTTCCATGAGATATTAAATGTAAGCATGATTGATAATTTCAAATACATCCCTCTGCATTTTTAAAATCAATATTTTTTATATCCACCATGAACAATGTTATAATGCTCTCGAATCAAGATTTTTAATCCTGATTGCAAGTATTACTACATGCAGCCTTTCATGAAATTCAAACTATAGCACCCTCTAAAATTTTTATTTTTCATGTGCCCACACCTTCAATCTCAGGATTTTCCATACTTTTGCAGATTCCACTACATGTTACTTTACATGAAATGCAAAATGCAATCATATCCAAAATCTCCAATTGCTTTTTATTTTATTCTTTCCTTGTTTTTAAATTGGGGATTTTTACACTAACTACATGTTTTGTTACATGCACTCAAATGCACAATCACATCCAAAATCCCCTACAATACCCAAGTTTACCCTTTTGAAAATTCCAAATACAAGTGCAATCATGAATTTTTGACCCGATTGAAAGTTAAACTACACATGTAGTTACTCTTTCTCTAATAAAAAATGATGCAAATAGTAAATGAATAGTAAATGGACTGAATCCTGCATGGCTTTACTAAGCTTACCTGAGTAACATGCCCTACTCTATGTGGTTCCACAAGGTTTCATACTTTTTTTTGGAAGACAAATGTATGCCCATGTGGCTCTGACATCAATGACTAGTTTTTGTGTTACTGCAATATATCCTTCTGGCATCAAAACCACAAGCCAAAACTATTGATGCACACTGCACAAAGCCAAACACAATAGTTGATCTTCTATGCAGACAACTAAAAGAAAAAAAAAGAAACGAAAATAATTTGGATGGGTACAAGATTTCTCGGACCCTAGGATGCTTTTGCATCTGAAGTATCTTGGGACAAAAAATATCATTTTAATGAAAAGGCAAAATAAAATCCTATCTTATAGTGTTCCTTAGTCTTGATTGAGGATGACAAGCACATGGTCGCTAAACTGGACTTGCATAGTGTAGTTAGATTAACAGGCCAAATCCACAGGGTTGGGGTAGGACCTTGGGTGATTCAACATGGTGCAAAAAATGTTGTAAAAATAAAATAACCATAACTGCAAGCTTTCCTTTGTCTTGATCAAGGATGAGAAGCACGAGGCTTCCATGTAGGACTTGCATACTACAGTTTGTGGTTCTAACATCTAACTAGAAAACAAGGTGATGTCATTGATACTTTGGATGAAGAGCAATATGATGATTTGTATTGATTTTCCAAGTGCAGTTATGAAAAGCATTTGAAATCTGTAGCAACAAGTAGACTACATTGAAATTAATTTCTATGAATAAACACACCTTGAATAGAATACATTGAAATCAATGCAATAAGGCCATGTCAAGGCCATAGTTAGTATTTTATGTTTGTTTAATGCAATTGGTATTGTATGTAAGGCCATTAGTGCCACAAATGTACCCAATTGGCCTATTGGGCCCTATTGGTCAAAGGGGGTCAAATAGTTTGAAGTAGGTTTAATAGGAATTTGAATAGTGGAAATGGGATATTTGGATCATATTTGATGTGTTTTAAAGGTTCACAAAGTTATTTAGTGTCAAAATGTCAAAGTTGATCAAATCTTGCAAACGTTTCTCAAAATTTGTGCTCAAAAAATTCAAGGTTTTGAAAGGGGTAATTATTTTGGTAGTGAAGATGAGAAAAAAACATAATTCATTAGTTACATTTTTTGTAGATAAATTGGGTACTACTTTTTTCGGTTGTTTTAGCTCGTTGTTTTGTAATGTAATTTTTCAATCTCATGTATTTTATCTCCTATTTATTAAGTGCATGAGATGAAGATTGAATGTAAGAGTCTTATAATGTTGAGTTTCCTCTGGATCTCAAGTTTTTGATACTCCTATTATGATATTTCTCAAAAAGTGTTTTATTCCATTGTTGTTTTTTGAATAACATATTGGGTAAATACAAAACTGTGTACCTCTACAGGACAGTCAACACAAAATTGAAGCATCAAACAAGACTTGATCAAGTTGCAGGTGGAATTTGCACTAAAATAGTAACTAACTTAGAATAAAAAAATAAGTAATATGTCATGTCTACATTTTTTTATTTTTTGAGATCACATCCATATTCTATATTCACAGAATGGTTGAAAATTGAAATTTACAATTCGATAAAAGTACTAACGAGTGTTGTTCGCTGCACCCTTAATCAACAACTTGCCTCCATTTGTTGTTCTCAGCACCCTCAAAAAGCATTAGATAGGCATATTTTTCATTTTAAGATCAAAGATAAAGGCCCCCTTTTTTATGCACACACACACACACACACACACACACACACACACACAAAACATATACAACATATACAACCTTCACCATTCAGATTTTCCTAAACACTACTAGGACCTTACCCTGCAACAAATGTATTATTGTGAAAATCATCACAAGTCCATTTATTTCCGAGTCTAGCTCCCATTAGTGCTTGGTCAAATTTGATGCACTTCTAATATATTTTGTGTATAATATATATGATATTTTATTTTGATTTACAAACTACTATATTATTTGAATATATTTCTTTCTTGCCACAATAGGAAAGCGTTTGAGGTGGAAGACAACAATAGCAGAAGTATTTCAATTTGGTATACTATACTAAAGTATCATTTCATAACTAAATTTTCAATTTCTATATATAATTAGGTTATAGACAATCTAAGTGAAGAAGGATCATGTCAGACAATCTAAGTGAAGAACAAAATGGGGATACAATCAATAGATTGTGGTCTAACTTCAAAAGAAAAGGCGACGGAAAATGTTATTGTCCCTTCAATATTTGTAAGGGCTTAAACACTAGAAGATTGCTAATCAAAATAGCTAAGAGACATTGTAGGGATAATGGTCACATTGAAGGGGGGTTTGATTATCATCAATTGGTAATTTTTTCATTATATTTATTTAACAATTAATATATATATATATATATATATGAAATACACTTGGTGATGAGATCATTATCATGGTTTATTTGTGTTGATCATTTTTATATAGGTCGACGTCCCTAGGTCAGTACGTGATATGGACCATGGAGGTGAAAATATGGATAATATGGTTTTGGAAGTGGAGGATCATGGAGGTGCGAATATTAAAACTAAAGATTATGATCCCATGGAAGATGACGATCATGCACCAAATAACCCATTTGAAGATGATGGTACTAATACATTAATCCATGAAAATTTGGTATTGGTGCAACTGATGATGATTATCAAAATGATTTTGATGTCATCCATAATATACCTCTACTTGAGAAGGTAAAAATGACCCTTAACGAAGGCTCCCAAACAATTCTTCTCTCTACTGTATTGTTGTTGTTGAACTTGAAGGTTATGAATGGTTTATCCAACGTAACAATTTCACATATCTTAAGGTATGTCATATATGTCATTATAGTAATTAAAGGGTGAAACATGTACCATAAATATTGTTAATATTAACAACTTATATTTTTTTCTATAGATTGATAGGTGATTTTTTGTTACCACCATCAAATATTCTCTCTCGCTCCTACTGAGAATTATGTGTCACTATGAAAGATATTGAAATAGAGTATCAAGAAATAGATTCTTGTCCCAATGATTATATTATTTATCATAAAGAACATGAATTTGCAATAGAATTCCCTGAATGTCATACGAGTAGATATCAAATAGATCAAATAACAAAAAAGGTGCCTCACAAGGTTCTTCATTACATCCTCATTGTACCACGTTTGCAAATATTTTCCAAGTGTAGTAGCTTGGCACAATTTATGAATTATCATGCACGCAATAGGAGTCGAGATGACATTATTCGAATGCCTACAGATGGTTCTGCATTTAAGGACATAGAAGAAAAATGGCTGCACTTTATTGAAGAACCTTGAAATCTCAAGCTTTCATTGGCAACAGGCGATGTTAATTCATTTGGAGAGCTAAGACTTGTTTACTCTATTTGGCCTATTTCTGTCATCAACAATAATATTCCTCCATGGATGTCAATAAAGAGGGAGCACATTATGTTTTCAATGATTGTTCTAGGTATTTGATCATTTAATATTTATCTTCATGTAATTATAAATATTGCAGTAAAATGGTCACAATAATTATGTAATGTTGTTTTTCATTCAACTAGGTAACTACCAAGTTAAAGATATGAATTTATATATTGTGCCTCTAATCGACAAGTTGCTTGAGTTATGGAATGGTGTCACTATGTATGACATCTCTAGACCAATAGGACACATACATTTTTGATTCTATGCAATGCTTGTATGGACAATACATGATGCCCCAGGGCTAACACATTTTTTGGTATGTTATGGTAAATTTGAGTTGCACGTGATAATTCTAAATATAAAAATTAACATATTTAATCCAATTGTATCATTATCTTGTAGTTCTTCAAACAAAGGGAAAATTTGCATGTCCAGTTTGTGGTCCAAAGATGAAATCTTGTCATTCAAAAAATTTAGGAAAGAAGGTGTTTGATGAGTATAGAAACTTCCTCCATAGAAATCATAAGTATCAAACTACCAAAAAACATCTTTTCAATGGGAAAGAAGAGACTATATCTAAGCCACAAAGAATAACAACTCGCTTATGGAAGTTGGAACATAATAGAATTAATCGTCAAGGTACTACCATTCTACCTAATGGTTTATGTTTGGAATTTATATATTTCTATTGTGTTTTGTTTGTTGATTATGTAATTAATGATCATGAAGGTCGTCAAGGCAATAATATTGAGCACCTTCCAAAGGGATTAAAAATTTATTTGAGATAATTTATTAGGTTGACCTATTACGAGAAGCTACAAATTGTGCATTTGTTTGATACTATGCATATTGGAAAGAATGTAACAGAGACATTGTGGAGGATTGGATGGAAGGCGTGAAAAAAAAAATTTGTTAAAATTTGTAGTGACATTCATGAATCCAATCATGCAATGAAAATTTCATTGAAAGAAATGGAGAATGGATTAATATAAGTCCCTTCCTTGGTTATTAACAGGGCAGAAAAGTGTTGTCATAAAAGAAGTCGTAGTTTTCATAAAAGAAGTCGTACAAAAAATTTGATTTCCCACAAGATTTGTTGTGAACATAAGCAATATCATATCAAAGAAAAGTGAATTTGGGCTAGGGTTGAAAATGTATTATTGGCATACCTTCATCAAGGTAAGTCATGTTATTTTATATTTATAATATATTTTTAAACTTCATGTACTTCTCACTGTATAATATGAGAAAATAATGACATGATTATTTTTATAATTGTTGTCATACGTGCTACACCTATCTCTCCCAGAGAACTTCGACAATAACATCAAATAAGTGATATATGATCTTGGAAAATACATGAGGCAAGCAATGATATTTGTTCAATTTGATGTATATTTTGGAATGATGGAATGGTGTGTACTGAGAGAGGAGGGGTGAATCAGTGCCCTTAAAACTTTTTTATCAATTAATCTTAACCTTTAGTAATCAATTCCTTGCGTTACTGACCATATATTTTATTCTATCTGTGTATGTAATATCAATTCATAAACTCAATTTGCATGTAAACATTCATGAAATGTAATGACACATGACACAATATTTGGTAACATAGAAAACTCTTGTTAGAAGGTAAAAACTACGATGGGGATGACACCCACAAAACTTCACTATCTACAGAATAGAAGGGGTCGGTTAAGGCTTACAAGTTTGATCACTTATGATGATCTTACCTTGTTAGGAGTAACATGTTTAGACTGGTTAAGGTCTACTCTGTTAAGATATTTACCTACATTGTTTAGTGTGCACTCGGTTAAGAGATTTACAAAAGGATTGTTAAATCCACCTTCTCAAAGGATTTCTTCTATTTTATACACTTGTTAGAATGTAGTCAAAAATACTTATTGACCTAAGTATATGAAATCTAGAATTGCTGAGTACATATCCTTTAAGTTCACATGTATAATGTATCACCTATTGTGATTGATCAATACCTTTGTTCTACTTGGTAGCCTTGAATCTGGTTCTTGATAACCTATTTCATCTTTTGTTGTTCTTTTGCATAAAACTCTATATCTGATGCATAGATGTACTCCTTGGCTACAATCACCATCACATCATATTGCTCTAATTGATTACGCATCTATTTATACATTAGATTGACCTATTTTAGTTTCACACTTTACAAAGATAACTCTATGATCAAAGGTTTACAACTTGACCTTGATCTCCTAGTTTTCATGTTTACAATCAGTTAGACTGATTAAAACAATTACATTTTATTTTCTTGTCCCTCAAGAAATGGTTTTAAAGATGTGCTTTAAAGCTAAATATAAAACTTAAGTGTTTTATCTTATGTGTAAGTCAGATCCACATTTCTTGAAATAAAACTATCTCTCAGTAGACTAGTGCTCAGGTTGCTCTTTAGTTTGTCTCTCGATGTAGAATATATACTTGTCTATTAGGTTCCTCTGTTTCCTAATCTGTCAGTTTACACTGTTGATTTCTCTGTCGGGTTCCTCTGTAAACTTTTGTTGTCATTTTACGCAGTGGTCTATCTTTCAGTGAAGACTAGTTTCGGTGACCTCTGCAAAACTATTGTGTTGGGTTACACTGTAAACTGTCTTTTGGTGATCATGTACCGATGGTTGAAAAACTATTTCCTTTGCATACTAATGGTAAACTATGATTATCAATCTCCTCCTTTGACAGTAGTATCAAAAAAATGATATGTACAAAACTAAACTGTTTAGTATATACACCATGTATTTTACCTTGTCAACATGACACCCCCTATGTGTATGCTTCAGTATAGTATATGTACATGTATATATTCTTTCTTTTATACATATTGTATGCCTCTCTTCGATCGTGATCCGTGATTCCCAAGCTTTCCAAAGGCGAGGGTCAGTAGCAAAGGTTTCACAAATGATATAAACCAAATACGCAATACTACTAAAACGAATAACAATGAAACGTAATCAATAAAATGTACAAGCATGAGAAAGGAAAACAAATGAATGCAAACCCCATGATGCTTAAAGCTTTTATTGTCTCTCTCTACTCCTTCTAAAATGCTATTCTTGATGCTCAGTATTGGCGGGGCAGCATCTATGACTTGAGAAGTGTCAAGAATTTGTTAATTGAAATGGGTGTGTGATTGCAAGATGGGTTAAGTGCTAGAACCAAAATGACAGAGTAATGGCGCACGAGAGCTTGAAATCTTGGATCCTTCAAATGGTTATGAAGGTTTTATTATATAGGAATTGGTGATGAACTGAACGGTTGAGATCAATCCCAAAGATAGGGAGATGAACAGTTGAGATCAAAAGGAACTAGAGAGGTCCTTAGTAAACTCCACCTCTTCATTTGGTAAAGAGGAGATAGAGTTTGGTTGACTGAAGAGCTAATTATGAGTTACCTTTTTGAACCGAAGAGGTGGGTGAAGTTACCCATGTGGACTGGAGAGATGGGTGGGGTAACCCATGTGATCTGATTGGAGTTATCTCTTTGAAGATAAATGAATATTTAATTCATTTATTTAATAATTGTTTTCAACATGTGAGATAATTGAATTCTTTTTGATTAAGAATTTTTTTATTTGATGAAATTAAATTAATTTAATTGGAAGAATTTAATTAGTAAGTTTAAATATTTAGATTTTAACTATAGGAAATTGAGTTTAATTAATTAACTAATGGTAATTAATCAATTAAAGCTATTTGATTAAATAAAATTAATTATTTAATTAATTTTGGGAATTTGATTAGATGATTTGGGGAATGAATTTAGATGAAATTAGATGATTAATTAATGATTAAAAAACCATTAATTAATAGATGAAAATTAGTGTTTTTAATGTAAAGTCACAAGCCTGTCCATTTTAGGGTGTCTACATTTTCCCCTCTTTGATGTGATGTGACTTGTCACGGTGTGTCAAAGATTCTTTGATTTTCCCCCTACCTTGCCCTGGCAATAGTAGGTGTATTTATGCCCCCTCAACAAATTTGAGCAAAAACTCGCGAGACGAGTGTTGATTTGTTTAAACTGCAATTTCTTGAACTAGGTAGCTAACGGATTTGAAAAATACTTTAATATGCCCCTGTAATTGACTGTCAAAGTTTCTGGGGACCGGGAAGAATTTTTAGAATTGCTAGTGAAATTAGGGTTTTCTAGAACCCCTATAAGTAGCGAAGAGAGCTCTTCATTTGTCACTTTGCAACTTGGAGCTCTGATAATCTTGGTGAGTTTGATTTCTGATTTCTGCCTTATTTTCTTATGTTTTCGAGCGATGGCTAGCCTTCCTAGCATCATTCACATCTCTGATCAAGTCCGGACCTACCGTAGACCAGCTGGCTCTGGACATCCGGTGAGTTTTCTCACTTTTCTTGTCATTAATGCTTGTATTTATTGCATTTGAAAATCATACTTTTTGAAAAAAATGCCATGTGTGCCACAATCGAGGGCGGTTTTGCCGCAATTGTGCTTTAAATGCCACAATTTCTAGTTAAA
This sequence comes from Thuja plicata, assembly GCA_018584345.1. Lineage (NCBI taxonomy): Eukaryota > Viridiplantae > Streptophyta > Pinopsida > Cupressales > Cupressaceae > Thuja > Thuja plicata. Next base: position 361,023 of record MU221915.1, read on the forward strand.
TACCGCAATTGATAAATGTTCCACATTTGTATATGTGAAATGTCACAATTGCAATTTGTTTTCCACACTTGTAGGTTGTATTTTTCAATCGCTTAAAAGTACCACATTTGCCATGCTGTATTATCGCAATTGATTTTTTAACACTGTTTTCCTGATGTCTTTGTCTATTATCTACTTTTTCTTGCTTCTATTACTTTCCTCAATGACTGAAACTGATAATTTTCTGATTTTATTGTACGTGCAGTTCACTAGGTGGATCTTGCGCTGTCGGGAGTCTAGGCCAGCGGGACTCGTATATAGATTTCAGCTGACCGAGGATGAGAGGTCAGTGCTTTGTGATCTTGGTTTGTACTGGTTATGTTATATGCCTGAGATCATGACCAATAGGGGTCTGATCTCCGCTCTAGTAGAGCGATGGCATTCAAAGACGTGCACTTTTTGGCTACCCACCGGGGAGTGTACCATTACTTTGGAAGATGTGTATCACATCCTCCAACTTCCTATCCAGGGTGAGCTTGTGGAGTATTCCACACGCACTGGTGTTGTTGCATTGACTGAGCTCTCTGGATTGCCGTGAGATCAGCTTAGGCTTGCTAGTGATTATGACACTCCTTGGTCTAGATTTGGATTAGGCCTTGATAGACTGTCCACATTGCTGGGTAGTTTGATATGTGGGATTCTATGCACTGATCGTCGACAGAGTGGTTTTTCTATCGACTTTGGTAGTGTCTTGCAGAGTATGGTCTGGGACCATACCGTCTATGCTTGGGGTCCATGCATGTTGGCCCACATGCATTTTCACATGTTTTATGTGGCTTACCTTGATGGTAAGTCGCTCGGCTGCATTGCGACTTTGCTACAGATTTGGGCATGGGAGCATATTGCATTCTGTCATCCTATTGGTGCCCATGCTCTCCCAACGGATAGGCCATATGTCTTCATGTATGATGGAGCCATTGTACAGATGCATATGGGTCACTTGTCTTATTGGCAGTAGCAGTTAGATATGATCTTGTATTTCATATGGAGGTCGTACAAAGATTGTCTTGTCTGGGACAGAGAGGACATTCATCTACCATTCTGTCATCAGCGGAGATACTTGATCGATCATGTGACCGATCATGTTCATATGATAGATTTTCACAACACCAAGAGGGTGTTGCACCAATTTGGGGAGCATTAGGATGTATCTGATTCATATGCATATTTTTCTCGGAGGTCGAGGGATGCTACTGTTTGGGGTGCTGTAGTGTCACTTGATGTTGCTCACACTAAGTTCTTAGGTTTACTTCCTATTGCATGGACCTGGTTCTCTACCACTGTAGACCCAGGTTTGTCTTGTTTCTGATTGCTTATGTACTTCCTTTCTTCTCTTGAGTCATGGTTATATCCTATTTTGATACTTATGTTTTTATTGGCTCTAGTACTGATAGTTTAATTTGTCTTTTGTAGGCACTACACCACAGTATGATGCCCATTGGTTGCAGCATCGACTGATCGCACTGACAGATGTCTCACATCCAGTTCCCAGGACTGTTATGAGGAGGGCTTGACAGGTATGGCATGGTAGGGGAGGCCATGGTGGAGGGAGAGGTGGTGGTAGGGGAGGGAGAGATGGGGATAGAGATGGTGGTAGGGGTAGGGGGAGGGATGGTGGGAGAGATGGAGGATGGGGTAGGGGTGATGATGTAGGTGATGATCCTGGTCCCAAAGGTGCTGGCAGAGGGGTTAGGACTAGAGGTGGCTAGAGTTGGGGTCATACTAGTGCTCCTAGAGTTTGGTTAGGTTCCATTTTGGAGGAGGAGGAGGCCATAAAGGAGGAGGCACCATAGTTAGTTTGGAGGGTGCGCAGGTGGGCAACTGTAGTCTTGGCTCCCAGACATGAGGATAGGGTTATTATTGAGGATGTTGATGTGGAGATTGTCGATATAGATGTGGAGGCTCTAGATGAGTAGAGTGCAAAGATAGGTTTCTCTAGGGTTAGTGGCATTACTAGTTGCAGTACAGGGGAGAGTTCAGATGATTCTTTTGTTCTCAAGCAGAGAGAAGGTGAGGGACTGGGAGGCTAGGGGGAGGAGGGGGACATGGATGTGGCTATGGGAGTTATGGATGATGATCCCTCAGAGGTGGAGTGCCTCACCCAGCAGGTTCAAGACCTTCAGTACTGACTTGCACTATCTGATGCACGTGCTATTGCTTTAGAGGCTCGGGTTACGACAGTTGAGTCCTGAGAGCGACAGGCTCAAGCCGAGGTCCACTCATTCATAGACAGTGTATAGGATGTTGCACACAGAGATATTCTAGATATGTATTATAGATCTAGGTGAGATTCTCAGAGGGAGATTGATTACTGGAGATGACACTATGAGGGTGCATTTCTGACAGAGCAGAGAGTGCCTAGCTACACTACTTCCCAGAGATCAAGCTGAGCCCAACGTTCCCAGAGTAGTGGTATTGGAGAGCCCAGTTCATCTCATAGACCACCTTCTGATATGCCACCCCCTCGTCCACCTCCTAGCAAGGGTGGGGGCAGCACATGCTAATTCCATTATGTATGATGTACCATTTTTATAGTGATGCCATTGTATACACTCTGAGTAGTACCATTTTTGTATCTCGATACACTGATAGTTATTGATATACATGTTGAGTACCTTCTTTGATTAGACTTGTGACCCTTCATTATACTCAGATATTTTGATTTATATGAGATGCATCTATTGTTTTTGATGTGATGTGCAATGGTTTACTTTTCTATATGTATGATTCTACATGATTTGGTGGTTGAGATGATGAGATGTATATGCAAATGTGTTCTATTATGCAGACTCGTATATGGATGATTTACTTTTCCTATGATACTGACATGTCATGCAGGATGGTGTAAATGAGAGCATGTTTATATGAGATTCTTATGGATGTATGTGATTTTATGATTTACCATGTATGCAACTACCATGTTTTTATCATTTGCTGATGTACTTAATGGAATGAATGCAATCTATTATGCACAAAATATTTGAGTAATGCATGTGTTATTTAGAAAGAAGTTAGTTTGATAGATGTGCTTTGAGATTGATCTAGTAGAATGTAATGATAGAATAGTTTTCTTTTTGCATTTTTGGATAGATATGATCTGATAGAAAGGATGAATGTCCCAAGTTTCTGCCCCTGTTTCCAATATTTGTCATCATTGCATCTTTTTTGTATTTTCTAATATTCCAAAAGTGCATCGAATGATCTAGATCACATACCACCTGGATATCGCCATGACCTCTTAATAGCAGAAGGAGTAGAGAGATTGAATAGAAAGAGACCCATAGTGCACCCAAATATTGACCATCTGGGTTCAACTATGTTCCTTGTTTGAAAAGAAAGAGAGCCAAAAGCACCCAGATATTGACCATCTGGATACCACTTGTCCTCTGAAATTAATCTAAAATAAAGAAACCAAGATAGAACTCCTATGCACCTAGAGTCCATCTAGGTAACACTGTGAGCTCTTTATTTCTAAAAGGGAAAGCCAAGCAAACAAGATAGAACTCCTATGCCCCTAGAGTCCATCTAGATAGCATCGTGAGCTCTTATTTGCAACATAAAGGGAAAGACCATAGAAACCAAGATAGAACTCCAAAGCACTCAGAGTCCATCTGAATAGTTTTGCGAGCTCTTGATTCTATAAACCAAACAAGAAAAATAAAAGAGAAAAAATTTCCATTATTTCCCAGGGTTAAGCTCAGATCATGGAACTATGCGGCTGCCAGATAAGTGACAGCGCCTACCGCATTTATCCTAAATCATCATGGCTCTGAAATTGAAATGAACATTCAACAGACAATAATCAAAGAAAATAAGTCATGATCTATCATATCTACTCTCCTCACATGGTGGATCCTGGAGTAGCATAAGAACATAACCGCGAAATATAGACTGACATCTGACTGACTTGACTGACCTAGTCAACATTTTTGCATGGTTCCTCGATGCAGTTGGATTCTCTTGATTGGCTCGACTCTTTGGATAGGCTTGATTGGCTTGATTGCTTTGATCATGTTGGTAGTTGATCAAGCTGTGTAAGATGTGTCCAATGCTTGTTCGCAAAGATCATGATTGTGACAGTATTGATTGATAGATTTGATTGTTGTGATCATGTTGGCAGCTGATCAAGTTATGTCAGATGTGCCCAATGCTTGTTCGCAAAGCTCGTGATTGTGACAATTGATAGTTTGGCTTGCTCACCTGTTGCTTGCTGATTGAATTGATAGATTGATAAAGCTGGGTTAGATGAGCCCAATGCTGATATGCAAAGCTCATGATTGTGACATTTGATTGGCTAGGCATGCTTTCCCCTTGCTTTCTTGATAACCGAGTTGGTTTTATTACTTTGTGATTTTGCAATTTTTTGAATGTTTTTTGATGAAGATTGATTTTCTCTTATTTTTGATCTTTTTAGGATTTTTGATGAGTTTTCCAATTTTTAGGATTTTTTAGGAAATTTGGAATCACCCCCTAGTCTAGCGAACCAGTATTAACCATGGGTAAGTGCTTGGTGCTCAGAGGGGATCGTGCTTCTAGATATTGCTTGGGATAGTCAATCTTGTATTTTGAAGTGTGCTCAAGCTTTTGGAGCTCATTGATGGTGAAGCTAGATTTTGAACACTTGGTGCCTGTTTGCCAAGTTTTTACCAAGGTACCTACTCAATAGCGCATGTTTGTCAGGTTCTCACTGAGAGAGAAATTTTTTTTTCTCTTTACTTTTTTGCTTTTTTTTTTTTTTTTTATTGTTGCCAAGGTGCCTGATTGCCAGGTTTTCACCAAGGTAACTTCTGTATTTTTTGATTTTTTTGGTATTTTCTAGATATGTAGATAAATGCCTTAACCATAGAGACCTTTAAGGGTAGAACCTCTTCAGGTGCATGTTGTTGATGTAGCCAGGGAGCTGATCTCCTTCGGGTGTTGCTAGTATGAATGCCCCACTGTGAGTAGAGCTGATAATAACAAATGGTCCTAGCCAGTTAGGCTCAAAATTACCATGTTTGACTTGCTCTACTTGATTCTTTTAATTTTCCATGAGGACAAGGTTTCCTACCTTAAATGTTTGTGGCTTCACCTTCTTATGATAGTTCCTTCTAAGGCGATCCTGATAGCCTTGTAAGTGGTCAAAGGCATGCTGCCTTCTTTCATCTAGTAACTCTAGTTCGCTGAGCCTTGCTACCCTATAGTCTTCATCTAAAACCAGGTTCTTCAATGATATCCATAGGGATGGGATTTCTACTTTGAGGGGTAATACAACCTCTAATCCATAGACTAGGGAGAAAGGAGTGGCTCCTGTAGGTTTTCTCACACTAGTTCTGTATGCCCATAGTGCGGGACTAAGCTTTAAATGCCAGTCTCTCCCTGATTTGTTCAGTATTTTCTTTAGGATTTTTAGGATCATTTTTTTTGTAGCTTCG
>MU221915.1:366525-376768 GCA_018584345.1 Thuja plicata
GGCCATTCCCTTGAGGGTAGTAAAATGAGGAGAACCCTTGTTTGATGTGGAACTATTCACATAGGTCTTCAACATCCTTGTTCTGGAAAGGTGTACCATGATCTGTCAGGATTGTTTGGGGGATCCCATATCGTCAGATGATGTGGTTAAGTATGAACATCGCTATTTGTTTTCTAGTGATGTAAGTGAGGGTAATTGCTTCCACCCACTTGGTGAAGTACTCCATTGCTGCTATGATTTACTTATGTCCGTTTGCTGAAGAGGGTGTAATTTTGCCCACTAGGTCAAATCCCCACATTGAAAATGGCAATGGTGATGTGATAGGATTTAGTTCCTGGGCCGATGCATGGATGAGGTCTCCATGTATTTGACACTATCTACACCTTTGAACATGCTTGTGTGCATATGTCTCTATTGTGGGCCAATAGTATCCCATGCGGATTATCTTCTTAGCTAAGCTGTTGCCACCTCTGTGGGTTCCACAAATTCCTTCATGTACCTCATACAAATCTTTCTAGGATTTCATGGAAGTGAGACATCATAGTAACATTCCATCTAGACTTCATCTGTATAGAGTAGTCAAGAGGATGGTATACCTAGAGGCTTGGAAAATGAGGGCTTTTCTCTAGTTCCTAGACAAGTTTGGGGGTAAGACATTGTTTTGGAGATAGTTATAGACATCTTGGTACCATGGGGATTCAGGACTAACAAGGACACATGTTGTTTCTATGATAGATTCTTGATGTGATGGCACCAAGAGTTGCTCCACTAGAAACTAGAATTTTGTTTCATTACCTGGCATATCTATCAGTGATGCTATGGTAGCCATCACTTCTGCAGCTTTGTTTTGTGCTCGTGGGACTTTCTTGAAGAGAATGTAATGGAACTTGGTGTGCAGTTGTTCCATCTATGCTCTGTATGGTATGAGCTTCTCATATTTGGTCATATAGTCATTGTTGACCTGACTGATGACCAACTATGAATTACCAAAGACTTTAAGGTTCTTGATTCTCCATTGAATGGCTATCTTTAGACCGATGACCAATACTTCATATTCTGCTATGTTGTTGGTGCATTGGAAGTTAAGTCTTAAAGACTTTGGAATTGTATCATGATCTAGAGTGATAAGAACTATCCCTTCCCCTATACCATGGTTCGTAGATGATCCATCAAAATAAAGTTGTCATACCTCGATCACTGGTTGTAGTGTCATGTTAGATTCATCAGGAAAGTTAGAGATAATAGGCTGGTGGTCTTGAATTGGTGCCTCTGCTAGTTGATCTGCTATCACTTTTCCTTTGATAGCCTTTCTTTCTATGTACTCAATGTCAAACTCACTTAAGATCATTACCCACTTTTCCAGTCGTCTCATGAGTGCTTCTTTGCATAGGAGGTACTTGAGAGGATCAATATGTGTGACCAATTTCATTTGGTGACTCAAAATATAGTGTCTTAGCTTCTGGGAAGTGAAAACAACTACCAGCCATGACTTCTCAATTGGCATATAGTTTAGCTCATATCCAACCAAAGTCTTTCTTAGATAGTAGATGGCCCTCTCTTTTCCTGCATCATCATGTTGTGCCAAGAGTACACCTAACATTGATTCTATTGCTGAGATATATAGAAGCAAAGGTCTACCTTGTACTGGTGGTACCAATATAGGAGACTTAAGAAGGTAGTCTTTGAATATCTGAAATGCATGTTCGCATTGCTCTGTCCATATGAACTTGATGTCTTTATGCAATAGATGTTGGAATGGGTGGCACTTGTCTGCTAGTTGAGCTATGAAGCGTCTGATCGATTAGAGTCTTCCTTGTAACCCTCTTAGTTGTCTCAGGTTTGATGGTGGAGGCATGTCCAATATTTCTTTGACCTTTGTTGGATCCACTTTGATTCCTCTGTGTGATACTATGAACCCTAGTAATTTTCCCACTGTGACACCGAATGCACACTTTTTTGGGTTTAGACGGACTTTGAATTCCTGCATTCTGTCAAAGATGGGTCCCAAAACCTGTAGATGATCCTTTCAAAGTATTGATTTGTCTAGTATGTCATCCATATAGTCTTCCATTCTCTTGTGGATGAGATCATGAAATATAGTCATCATAGCCCTTTGATATGTCGCTCCAGCATTTTCTAGACCAAACGACATGACATTCCAACAACATGTTCCCCAAGGAAATGTGAAAGCTATTTTGTGTTGGTCCTCTGGAATAATCCTTATTTGATTGTAACCTGAAAAGCCATCCATGAGTGATAGCATTTGATGTCTGGTAGTTAGGTCTACTATCATATCAATGTTTGGTAAAGGAAAGTCATCCTTGGGACATGCTATGTTAAGATCCTAGAAGTCTATGCAAATCTGCATCTGACCACTATGCTTTGTAACCAGTACCAGATTAGATATCCAGTCCGCATATGGTATAGGTCTGATGAATTTAGCATCTAGGAGATTTTTTAGTTCTTCCTTGAATAGCAATGCAACATGATGATGCATCTTTCTCATCTTCTATTTGACAGGTTTGGCATTAGGTATCAATGGGAGATGGTGTAGCACTAGCTCTGGATCTAATCCTGGCATATCCGAGTAGGACCATGTGAAATTGATCATTCTTGCCTTGAAGAAATTGATGAACTATTCTCTCTCCTCAGGAGTGAGTGATTTTGCCAAGTATATGTTCCTTGGGTTCTTGTCATCCCCCAAGTTTATTTCCCATGTTTCTTCTGGTAATAATGCTGATTTCTCCTCTGTTAAGGGGAGGAGTTCCTTCTTTCCATCTTTTAGTACCTCAGTGAGGTTTTCACTGGAAGATACATCTCCTTTTATATTTTTAATATTTTTTTCTTTTTCTTTTGTGGACTGGAAAGAGGAGCTTCCTCCCCGAAGTATGCTGCTCTGTCTAGGTTGATGGAGAATCCTGCTTTGTGATCTCTTGATGGAATGCCTTCTCTCAGTCCCATGAAATGAGCTATCACCTCATCATTCTTGAAGACATCTAGGTTAGGTGGTCCTTTTTTATCCCACTCTATAAGCTTAAAGTGTACAAGATAGACACTTTCACGACTGTTTGGCTCTGGTTGACTGAAAGGGACTGCTGATATGGTGCTTACAAAATTGGACTATGATGTGGACACACCACTTGAGGTCTGATAGATGACATGTTTTTCTATACAGGGTTGTTCAGTAATGGTTATTTGGTCAAATAGGTCTACTAGGTTTATGATGATGTCTGACTGAGGGGAATAATAGTGGATTGACGGTTCAGAGTTGTGAAGGGATCTCCACTCATACTCATGGGAGTCAGTCTCAATAGAATGCTCATTTTATGTCTCACTTCCTTGGTTATCATCGATTTCTATGTGTAGGTTTATTTGGGATTGTGTGATTCCCTCTTCGGTGGGCAACAACTACGCTAATATGTTTCTTATTAGGACATGCTCTGTGTTGTGCCCCCGGTGCATCTCTACTATTTTCTTTTGATTGACTTGAATATCTTGGATTAAAGAACTGGTGCTTTTCTATTCATAGCCCAACCCTCTTGTGTTTCTTTGGGTTTGGTGGGAGAGGCAATTCATATATTCCTTGTTGTCTTGCCCCCATCCCGGTTGTACCATCGTACCCAAATCTTTGTATCATTGTGTAACCATTACCATAGTTCACCAAGGGTAATGGTGGTCGAATTGTCTTAGGGGAATCTTGGTATAACCAGGTATTGATTTCTTGTTCAAAAGGATTTTCTTCTACTATGTCTCCCCATCGAACAAAGGTTGTGGGTGGACATCTGAACAGAATAGGCTGCAGAGTTTCTGTTGCAATAATAGGTTGTGGCATGCCATGAGTTCTTGGGCTTTGAGGCATGTGTGTGATGGTAAAAGCCTCTTCATATCTGTATTCACCACAGCCCTTGTCCTTGATATATATCTTGCCTACTTTCTATGCGATATCCTTAAGATTTGAATCTGAAGAGGATGAGATGCTTGCATCTTGTTTAATGACTATCTTTCCCACTGCTCGTGTGATATCTTTGGGATTCAAATATGAAGAGGATAGGATGCTTGCATCTTGGTTTGATGGTACCTAGTTATCAGTGCTGATTTCGACTGCATTACAATATTGGAAGGGATTGGGATCTCCCTCTATGATGATATCCTCTCCATGGTGAGGTAACTTGATGCATTGATGGTATGTTGAAGGTACAGCTTGCATTTCATGTATCCAAGGTCTCCCTAGTAACATGTTGTATCCCAACTCAAGGTCTAAGATTTGGAAGGGTGTGTTTTTTACCACAGGACCAATGCGAATAGGTAGAATGATAATACCCTTAGAGGACCTTTCCTCTTCATCATAGGCTCTGATATTTATCCTCCTTGTGACATCAATGCTTGATTCTGAATATCCCAGTTGCTTGATTAAATTTAGAGTACATATGTTTAACCCAGCTCCACCATCAACAAGGACCCTACGGATAGTTCTTTTGTGGATCTGGACAATTAAGTGTAGAGGATCATTATGGAGGGGTTTATGCGGTGGCACATTACGGTCTATGAATGTGGCATGTTTGTTAGCTGCTATATGGTTGACCATCATTTGGAATCTCTTGGGTGTTATGTCCCTTGGGACAGCTGCATTTTGAAGTGCTTGGTCAAGTGCCAGTTTATGCTATGAAGATATGCAAAATAGGTCAAACATGGAGATCTGGGCAAGTGTATGCTTTAGCTGGTCAACTATGCTTGTTTGTGGATCTAAGTTTGCTATAGGATTGGCTGATGTAGTAGTTGAGGAGGGTACTCCTTGCAAGATGACTCTGGCATGACGCATTGTTATAACACAATTGTTACCTTGGGTTTTGATAGTGATTGTTTCCACATGGCTATCTAAAGGATTGAGGCAATTGATAACATTATCACTGTTGGCATATGTATAGTTAACTTTTTTTTTTTTCCACTAGACCCGGAGGCTTTTCCTTTGTTGTGATCATGAAAGGTATCATTGAAAATGGTGTGATCAGTTGTGTCTTTGGTTTGGGTATTCATCACATCAATGATCCCTGTGTCAATTAGATCTTGGATAACATGTTTCAATCAGTAATAGTTAGTCGTTTTGTGCCCTTTCACCCAATGAAACTCAAAGAAATCTTTGTCATTATACCACCTTGGTTTTTTTTCATCTTGTTCAAAGTTCCTGATTTCTGGGAGAGTGATAGTGTTTGATTGTATCAACTTATGTAAATTTGATTCTATCGACTCTCTTAATGGGGTGAAATCTCATTGCTGGAATTGAATTGAAACCGTGGTTTGCATTGATTTTGTTGTTGATTTTTTTACACAACAGCTACTTGTACAGGGGGAGGTTGGTTTTGGGTGCGTGATTGTTGAGTGGGCCCTGTGGGTTTTTGGTTTGCCATAGGTGCACCTTGCAATGACACATTGGGTTGTGCATAGTTGATTGTCTTCACATCAATGATGCCATCGCTAGTGACATTTTTTTTTGTTTCACCACTTAGCTTTGTCTGTTGCATTTTTGTTCGTATTCATTTGTGTGGGATCTGCAAGGATTCCTCATTTGACTAAGTTCTACTCACAACAAAATCCTCTTTTGATGATTTGTGTAAAGTTTAGAGCTAACTGTAACTCTGTTGTGAATGACATGTCTGGAATTATATTGTCAATGAACATGACTATTAAGTCTTGTTTGGGCACATCACATGTTATGCGGTTTTCCATATTCCTCCATCTCTGTAGGAATTTCACAAAAGACTCTCCATCCTTCTATTTAATGTCACAAAGGTCCTTGATGTTGACCTTGCACTTGATGTTATGATGGAAGTGAGCTATGAAATTTTCAGCCAGTTCACCCCAAGACTAAATGCCATGAGGTAAATGTGAGAACCATTCCATTTCTGGTCCAGCCAAGCTTTGTGGGAACAGTCGCATTAGATATGTCTCATCATGAGCAACTTCAATGCAACTAGTAAAAAACTCTCGGATATGTTCAATAGGGTTGGTACTGCCCCTATATTTGTTGAATTTTGGTACCGAGAAGTGATTTGGGAAAGGTGACATGTGAAGAGAATGGTTGAAGGGGTATGGGTATAAATCCTCAGTGGTATAGGATTTAGTTTGCCCCTGATTTTGCATATCCATCATTTGGGTTTGAAGGGTTTGCATTTTTTGCATTAACATGTCTGTTTGATATTGAGGCTGGTGTGTGTGGACATTCCTTTGTGCTGTGGTGGGTATGAGGCTGCGCCTCTATGTCCCTTGAGTAGGAACATAGGATTTCATCCTAGGAACTTGATATTGATTCCCCACCGAGTGATTTGTAACTGTAGGGACATGAGTAACCCATGGTGGGTTTTTATGCGGTTGCTCTTGTGATTGAAACTGGGGTTGATACTACTGGGGTTGGTATTGATGAGGTTGGATTTGAGGCAACTAAAGCTGGGGTTGTTGTTGTGGGGGTTGAAACTAAGGCAATTGAAGATGTGGTTTCTATTGTGGGGTTTGGAACTGAGGCAACTGAAGCTAGGGTTGTTGTTGTGGGGGTTGAAACTGAGGCAACTAAAGCTGGGGTTGTTGTTGCGGAGGTTGGATTGGTGTCAGAATGGACAAAGGTGTAGCCTTGGGTGGGCCTTGACTGTAAGTTGTTCCTACAAAGATGGATCCCTGCAGGCATGAGGTGTTGATCCAAAGACTAGTGTAAATTGATTTCAGCAGTGGTATAGTTTCAGAATAGTTGGTGTTTGGTGGGATGGAAGGCATAGCATGAGAGCTTGATTTTCCTAGCCATGAGACCAAAGGTGGAGGCATACTAGTGACCATGGGTGCACTTAGTTGCGAGCCTATCATGCTTTGAGTAGATGATGTGCTAGCCTGGGTCGGGTCATTGGTTTGATTGGATATAGTCTATGTCAATGTGGGTAAAACCAATGGTGGAAAGATTGGAGACACAACAGGTAGTATCTGAGGAAGCTGAGTAGTATTCTGACCCGTGAGAGGGTTTTCAAGCCATATAGTCGATACACTGAATTCAGCAGGGAGTTTGACTCCCTTCTTTATTAGCATGGCCAAGTAATGTTTTGGGTTCCTCTCTACAACAACATCAACTAATTTCATGGAGTAAGCATCTTGTTCCACATCTTCAAGTTCTTCTTCTGTGATATCTTGGAAAAAGGATGCCCCATGGGGCTGTTCAATAAATAGAGAAGAACTGGTGTTCATGAAGAGATCATTCTCTTGCTTTATTTCCCAAATGGGGAAACGGTTGATATATGACTCATCAGGTTGAGTTCTAGCCTTAGACCTTGTGTAAGGTCCTTCATGAGGTGTTTGAGACATAGTGCGGTCCAGGTTTTGTAACTAAAACAAGTGATATAAAAAAAACAAAGAAGAAGATCCTTTCTGAGAAAAGTCCAAGTTATGTTTTGGACAAGGGTAATTCTAAGGATAGATTTTGATATAACTTGATCTCAAAGTGGTGATGATAAAAGATAAGATTTGTTGACCTTTGTCTTGGACAAAGTCAATTTGATAAAGATGATGATGTTTGATATGATGAGATCAAGATATTTCGAGTCTGAGCTTTCGAACTAATAATGTTTTTGACAATATTCATGCTTTACAGAGAAAGGGTAATCTTTAATGTTTTAGAGATTCACACAATGTTCTTTGCATTTTCCTAGGATAGACACTAGTTTTGGACACCAAATGAAGAATTCTTTCAAGGTTTTAGGTCAAAACATGAATATAGTATATCTGGTCAATTGTGGTACAATTTCACCGAGTGCGGTAAAATAACTGGTCGATTGCGGTAAAATTACTGACGATTGTGGCAATAAATGAATCAAATGTGGAAAACTTCCTTCAATTGTGGCACAATGTAGGCAATTGTGGTAAATCAGGAACAATCTAAAAAAGACTAGAGGAAAAGTATCACTGCTTGATTTTTTAAAAAATTTTGTAACAATGCTTTTGATTTGCAAGACAGTTGACGTTGACAACCCTAGACTTTAACATGTTTGACTCATTTTGATAGTTGGGATGTTTTGTTTTGCATTTTCAGAAACTAATCAAAGGAACAAGCACAATAGACACTGTGTTTTGAGAAATGAAGATTGAAATTGTGTATGTTCTACAACTTTTTGAAGTTGCAAGGTTATCACGAGGTCTCAACAATGAACAATCATATTAATCTAGGTCATTGGCTTCAGAATACAATGTTATAGGCCGAATGCTTGAATGTCTGTTAGCTCACACAACAATTGTCACACTACTAGGACACAAAGGTCCACGATGTAGGTGCCTGTGTTTTTTTCATTTTCAGGTATTGTTGTCGTGGAGTGAAGATCTCTTTCACTACACAAATACCGTGGGACACATATGTTGGGAATCTTGGGGGGAAATTATACAACCCCTTGCACTATAATAAGGTATCTATTCGGAGGTAAAACGGGTTTGCCTCTAATTAATCAAGGTTTTAGTAAGGGTCTATGGCATTTCTCCAATCGGTTTGTACGTGTGTGACTCACTTAAGAGCCTAGTTGACCACGCTGGCTCCTTAGGGATATTCACCTGATCCAGACTATTATCAACACACCTCGCCCAAGCTTGGCTAGATAAGATGGAACTTTGGTTCACGCCTTGTTTATATACCGATCGGAAGGATTACTGGTTTAAGGTCATCCTCTGAGGAAGAAGTGCATTTCCCAGACAGGCCTTTCTAAAAAAGTATAAAGGTTTGTAATCTAACAGTTTGTGCAAGTGCACCCAAAACTCAAGACACAAGGTAAATCGATTAAGCTCAAAATTTTAAAGTGTGAACTAAGCTACACCACCATACAAGCACCAATGTTCAATTTTAAGCCTAAAAGTAGGTGTTGATTGCTTGTTCAATTTTAATGCACCAAATTGAGGGATTTTTTGCCTTTGTTTAGTTTTAATCCTCATATCAATTTTAATCCCAAGTCCAAAATGTGAGGTGTGATATGTTTTGTAAGCGCTATTCTTTTTAAACCCAAATCAACAAATGAATTAATTTTAGTTTTCTTTGTTTAAATAGGTTAGTACCAAAAAGGATTATTTGTAAGAAATGAGAGTATATGAAACTTTGAAATAATGAATGATGCTTACCAAAAATTACCCTTCTCTATCCTCGGTGATTTGATCCAATCCTGCATAGAAACCAAAAAAATGTCAATTTAGAAACAAATAGATAGAAGATTTGGATCTGATATTGCAATATTTTTGCGATTGTGGCAAACTTCTGTCAACTATAGTAAACTTCTGTTAATTGCGATAAAGTACTGGCAACTGCAGCATAATTCTATCGATTGTGGCACAGATTGGTCAACTGCGGAAAAATTAGTTCAATTGTGGCACGGATCAGATGATTGCAGCAAAGTACCCAAAGAAAGAAGATAGAAAAAGATAGGATAATCCTACGAAAGCCTGCAATCAATTGTGGTATTAAACCAGTCGATTGCGGCACAGTGTTTATGATTGCGGTAAAATATCAGCAACTGCGAAAGAATATAAATGTCAAAGAAAAGTCGGATTTTTAAATTTATGACCATACGGCTGTGGTTGATCAATCAGGTTCTTCGTCTGCAAGAGATATTTGGGTTGTTTGTTCACATCGGGTTCACCAAAATGTATGCCTCTCTTCGATTGTGATCTGTGGTTCCCAAGCTTTCTAAAGGCAAGGGTCAGTAGAAAAGGTTTCACAAATGATATAAACCAAATACGCAATACTACTAAAATGAATAACAATGAAACATAATCAATAAAATGTACAGGGAAGAGAAAGGAAAACAAATGAATGCAAACCCCATGATGCTTGAAGCTTCTATTGTCTCTCTCTACTCCTTCTAAAACATTGTTCTTGATGCTCAGTATTGGCGGGGTAGCGTCTATGACTTGAGAAGTGTTGAGAATTTGCTAATTGAAATGGGTGTGTGATCGCAAGATGGCTTAAATGCTAGAACCAAACTGATGGAGTAATGGCGCACAAGAGCTTGAAATCCTAGATCCTTCAAATGGTTATGAAGGGTTTATTATATAGGAATTGGTGATGAATTGAATGGTTGAGATCAATCCCAGAGATAGGGAGATGAACGTTTGAGATCAAAAGGAACTGGAGAGGTCCTCAGTAAACTCCACCTCTTCATTTGGTAAAGAGGAGATAGAGTTTGGTTGACTGAAGAGCTAATTATGAGTTACCTTTTTGAACTGAAGAGGTGGGTGA
>MU221915.1:376929-396513 GCA_018584345.1 Thuja plicata
TTATTTGATGAAATTAAATTAATTTAATTGGAAGAATTTAATTAGTAAGTTTAAATATTTAGATTTTAACTATAGGAAATTGAGTTTAATTAATTAACTAATGGTAATTAATCAATTAAAGCTATTTAATTAAATAAAATTAATTATTTAATTAATTTTGGGAATTTGATTAGATGATTTGGGGAACGAATTTAGAGGAAATTAGATGATTAATTAATGATTAAAAAACCATTAATTAATAGATGAAAATTAGTTTTTTTAATGTAAAGTCGCAAGCCTATCCATTTTAGGGTGTCTACACATATATTTCCTCCTTTCATTATTTCTCCCTTTTACCTTATCATTTCTCCTTTATTATTTCTCTCTTTGTCACATATTATTTCCCCCTTTTTTTGATAATAAGGGAAAAGGTGTAATACTTACAAATTTTCAAAAATGTGGGAATGGAAGTTATGCATGTCTTCCATTATTTTTTTCCACTTCTCCTTAAGGTGTTCTAGGGCAATGTGCTCCAATGTTATTCTTGCATGCATATCATAGATATTGTCGGTGATAGACATATTCGGTGTGGCAATTAATTGTCTTGTCATTGTCATATGTTGTTGCAGTAATGTAATATTTGGTAGCAGTAGAGCCTATAGCCCGGTTACCTCATCTCTAAATTTTGATTCTTCCGCTAGAATCTCTAGTCTCAACCTTTTAGCTTCCATAATCTTGTCATAATGCAACTTGATTACATTGTCATTGGTTGTAAGACCCTATGCACTAGCATTTAGATCTACATCTATTTGTGCAGTCTTCTCACTATTCTCCTTAGTGAATTTCTCTATTGTGCATAACTTATGAACTAAGATTATAGCTTCTGAAATGATTGGTTCCAATTTATTTACTAGTTTAGATACATTTACCTTGTTCTCGGCCACTTCTTGGCTGATTTTCTTTTTCAACTTGTATTGGTATTTATGTTCTGCATGTTCTTCTATTTCTTTCTCTACATCTACATTCTGTGATGTGATGGCTTTGGTAAGAATAGATAATTGATCAAGTATAGGAGAATCTTGATCAATGTCGTTATCAGGTACAATCTATAGAAGTATTTCCTTGGTTTTCTCTAGTACCTATGTGTCCTTTGTCTCCTTTTTAAGCCTATCTTGGATAGCTTTCCTTTTACAAAGTTCTACATAATTCGTGAGTGTGTCTAGATCCAATATCCTGGGATCACATGTAGGTATTTCAATTAGCTCATCGAATGTAACTAGACTCTTTTTTTTTTCATCTTCTTTGAAATTGTTGTGGAGGGACCTGTATGTAGTTCCATAGAAAGTTCCTTTTCTTGGTTTGATGTACTTGGTGAAGGCTTTTGAGTATATGTGCCTTTATCTTATTTCTTGATGTCTACTTGTCACTGGGGAGTAGACGTCTCCATGTCAACTTTAGCTTTATCTGCAACATCTCCTTCGGTATCCTTAGGAGTGGTATCACCTTGCTTATCTTCTTCACCTTTATCTTTTTGTTCTCCATCTATTACACTTTGTTCATCTATTGTGTTTTTTTTCTCCTCTTCACCGTTATCATCGGGTATGCTTGCATCAAGGTCAGGTGAATTCTTCTTTTCTGAAATGATATTGTTAGCTTGTATCAATAATGACATTTGGCCTAGTATATAAACCTATGCATCATCCATTATTGTGTCTTGTTCTTTGGATTTCTCAAAGGTAAAAATGACATCTTCATCTACCTTTACCTCATCGATAGGATCTTTAGTGATATATATGATTTTCACATCTTGGACTATGACATCTGTTGTGTCTCCTAATGACTGCGAAATTTGAGGTATTTCATCCATTTCTTTACTTGCTTTTGTGTTCAATTCAACTAAATTGACATCCTCTACATCATTTATAAGAATATTCTCTAGGCTCAGTTTAGCCTGATTCTCTTCATTGTGAGGCTTGTTGGTGAGTGCTAATACTCTCTCGGGACTTAAATCCTCTTTAGGTGGATGGAGTGTTTTTCTCCAAGTATTCTCACTTTCTTTGTCAAGTTCAATTAAGTTTCCATGTAGCACTTTGTAGGCTCTCAATTTGATGAGAACTTCTTTGAATGTAACTTCATCATTTATTCAATTTCTTCCATTCCATCTTTGATTCAGGTGGCATTATTGAAACAAGGGATCTTTCCCTTATTTCTTTTTTCAGATTTTAGTGCATATGTCCACCTTGATGATAGCTTGTCTAGAAGTTCTTGTGGCACCATCTTATCAAACTGTATAGGTACATATTTGAATGTGATAATTTCTTGAATGATGGCTTCTTCAATCTTATTTTGATCCTCGGGATTTAGAGTTAGCCATTGTCTAACCTTAGCATGTGATATGCCACCTGTTTTAGTGATTGCTGCAGCAACTTCATCATTTGTTTTAGCAAATTTAGTCTTTGTACGTTGGAGTTTCTCTCTCTCATCTTTCTCAGTGTCTTCCTTCTCTTCCTTGCTTCAGATAAGTCTCCTTCTCCTCTTAGGTTCTAATTTCTTCAATTTTTTAGGCTTTCTTTTATAAGTCCTCACTTGTCCTTTCTTAACAGGTGGTGAGTCTACTTTTTTAGTTTGACTCCTTGTCCGTGATGCAGCAGTAGTTCTTAGCTTCTTTGGGGGTGGTGGATCAGACTCTGTTGATTCGGAGTCACTCACTTATTTAGCTTCACCGATGGGTGACTATCCCTCAGTTTCTTATGTTTTTTCTATTTCTTCATCATTTACCAATAGCTTTTTCTTAAGTGTCTTTACAATTTTATCCTTCTTTCTGTCTATTTTCTTCACTACTAGGCTAGTCTTTATTCTTTCCTTAGCCTCTTCATAGGTTCCAAACCTTGGTAATGATTAGTCTAATGGTTCATTTAATAATACTTCAATAGCATTGGTCACTTGATCTATGTTGTGTAACCACCCTAATTTGGTCTTCTCTAACCATAGGCCCTATTTTCCCTAAGTGTGATCATACCCCTAATTATGTCAAGACAATTCTTTGATTTATTGGCATAATTCATTTAAATAAAATTTAACCTCCTAAGTGATTTAATCACTACATTTAATTAATTTCCTTATCCAATTAAATAAAATCAATTCAATTCAATCAAAACAAATCAAAAACATGGCTAAAAGTAATTAATAAAAGGAATTGAATAAATTCTAAATTATATTTACATTTACAAAAGGAAAAATCAATTCCCTAACCAATGGGAGTTAAATCACTTGGATCACCAAAGATTCAATCTCCACCTCTCTTCCACTTTCAATCCTAACCTCTCATTCACCAAATTTTTCTATAAATAGAATGAATTTTAAGCTTAATGGGCCCTTAATTCTTAATTGTTAATTGCAAACTTATGCTGCTAGTATTCTTAGAGATATTCATACATTTTAGCTCATTCTTCATTTGCATTGTTATAATCTTCAATTTTAGAGCTTAAATTGAATATTTCTTGAGCATTTTAGACCAATTTCATTTGAATCTTCCATTCTAAGTTGTATATGTCACTGATAAATGCATAATCTGAGGCCAATTATAGCATTATTCACACTCTTCTTAGATAGGAAGCAATAGGTTGATTTTAGTGATTGATTTGCTTGCTTATTCTTTATTTTCACTAATATAATGAATTATTGAAGTGTTGTGTTGCAGATAACAGGTACACAAATAACACACACATTTATGATGCCCACCATGGGGCAGAATCTCAGATTTTACCTCACCTTTCTATTCATTTTGGACTAATTTCTCTTCTCTGTTTGCAGGTATAGAGTCACCTTTAGTCATCAAGGCTCACTTCCACAAAATTGGATCGCATATGGGAAGGTGGATCGCATCCAGGATATCAAACATCACACCCAACCAAATTAGGGTGGTTACACAACATCGCATCTAGGGAATCCTAGCTCGTTTTCAGTAAAGGATCATATCTGGTATAAATTCTGTTGCATTTTGTGTAATTTTTCACTTCTGGGAAATTGGGTCGCATCCAGGGTTTCTAACATCATTTTTGCAAAAGATAGTCACATCTTGTTGTTTGACTTGGATTTTAAATTTTTTAACCACTAATCTTTTCATCTAGTTTTTCTCTGTCTATTGAGCAACTTAATATTTGATTGTAGATTGTTGTCTGTGCCTTTTTTCTCAAAAAGGTGGAAAGGAATTGTTAACTTGTGGTTTGCAGGTTTTTGGATAGTCTAACTTGATTTACTTGTTCCAAGCTTTAAAACTTAATAACATTTTCTTATCATTTAATAAATCAATCAGAGAAGTATGCTCTTTTCATTCAAGGAAAATAAGAAACTCAAAAGTTGATTTATGACTTAAAAATAATTTGGGGTAAATGAACAAGGCAAACCTCTCATTGTTTAAATTTCTTTTGGAAAGTAATTGAACATACACAAATAACTAAATCTTGTGGGATAAATTGAACATGTTTCATTGTACAATTCCCTTTGGATTGAAATTGAACAACACAAGTCATCTAAAATTATGGGATAATTGAACCATTCATTGTCTAATTTTGGATATAGTAAATGAATAAGCAAAGAATTTAAATATTATGGGAAAAAGAACAATCAAACTTTGAGCTTTGATTTCTGGGTTTAGATTGTGTGTATTTTTAAGCATACACACAATCTAAACCCAGAAATCAAAGCTCAAATTCAATGGATTGTGGAAATCTAATCGATTTAACAATCAAACTTTTATTTTCAAGTACTTTGTGTTTTCATAATCTAGGAACATTTAAATCAAACTTAAGCTTGTTTCTTTATCTCACTAGAGGATTTTCTCTTCCTTCCAAGTGGAGGAATCAAAACCTCGTCATGGGAGATTGAGTTGTGAGTGAAGTATTTTAAGGGAAAGAACCTTTATTAAAGTGTTTATTGGAGAAAACGACACAGACTAGGAGAGTATGCTCTTCTTCTTTTGAAGAATAAAAAATATTAAACTCCTAAGCTCGTCAATCCTTTGTATACTTTTCAAAAACATTAGAGGGCCTACAAGTTGAGGAAAAAAATCTCTTAGGAATGACCTAAGTGAGGAAAATTTTTACGCCAACCCTTCCAACTCACTATAAATAATTGTTTCCTTTTAGGCTAAAGCCTCGGAAGATGGAATCAGTTTTGTTCTTAGAATTTTGACATCATTCCTTGAACATGTGTGGGTGTGTGTAGATCAGAGCCGCTTGAATCTTGCTTGCGAGACTACACACATTTGATTACTCATAGAGATATATGCCTCAATTTTACCTTGTACAATTCTATGGGAGACAGTTGCGAATGGATTGCCCCATCATAATAAAAAATTGTAGTCAAAACTACCTGATTCATCCCCGTGTAGACACCCAAAATTGATCAGGTGTCTTAATATCATCCAAATCTGCAAATCTTAGAAAATCTCATCAAAATGCTCAAAATGCTTTAAAATGGATCAAAATCAAATTAAATGGGCATTTATCAATCAAATTGGATTAAAACAAATAAAATCAAAGGATTATTTAATCATGACATCAAATAATCAAATCCAAGCCTAAAAGGGGTCAATCAAATTCTATAATTAATTTTAATCAATTAATTGTATATTTTTAAATCAAAAATCAAATTGAACCTATTCAACCTTACATGGATAATTTAATTAATTGATTGAATTAAATAAATCCTAATTTGTTTCAACATAATTAGATCAACCAATGAGAAATGAGGACTTTGTCTCCTTGTCCCAACCTTTGAGACAACCATTTAAATGGTCCCCCCATTTGAAACCATTTGATCAAATCACTCTAGCCCCTACCCTTGAGATTTTACTATAAATACAAGCCATTTCTAAGCATAAAAGGATCCTAGAAAATTTGAATGCATAGCATCATCACTATAGGCAATTTGATAGAAAT
This sequence comes from Thuja plicata, assembly GCA_018584345.1. Taxonomy (NCBI): domain Eukaryota; kingdom Viridiplantae; phylum Streptophyta; class Pinopsida; order Cupressales; family Cupressaceae; genus Thuja; species Thuja plicata. The sequence continues at coordinate 382,851 of MU221915.1, forward strand.
TGAGCATTATCTTGAGTATTTGAGAGCAAATTGTAAGATTTGAGAGTATATCATGAGCATTTGAGTTCATCTTTGAAGAAAATTGAGAGAATTGAGAGCTAGACCAAGCATTTTTATCATATTTTCTCATTCTAGGATGGTCACTAGTGGAGATTAAGGCTAAGAGCTCTACTTGCAAAGCCTAGTTAGAGAACCATGAGATGTCATGGATTTTAAATGCAATTCTTTAGATTAAATTGTTATTTCTTTCCATAGAATTGTAGTTATTTGTCCTAATTTCATGAAGGTGTATTAACTCACACACAAATGGTGCCCATTGTGGGGCTTTAGGCCTCATTTTCCATTGTTTTATCACATTTTTGTATGTTTTTGGCTTCATTTTGTGTCTATTTGTAGAAAATAGGTGAAATGACACATACGAGAAATTTGATGATGCCTACGAGAAGTTAAATGGCACATGTGTTTTCATTCTATTTCTATCTTACTTTCTATATCATGTATGAGACAAAGTGTGATGCGTAAGCCGATAAAGTGTCGCCTGCAAGCTACAAAGTATCATCTATGAATAGTCAACTGCCGCGTGTGATCTATTCTATTTTGCAATTTAAACATTTTGTGATGCGTGCAACGTTTACTTTACCTCCTGTGAATTTTTAAATGCCACGTATTAAAGCTGCATTTTTGCTTTGAATATTTTAAATAACACTTGTTAACAGATAAATTCCGTGTATTAGCTACTAAATGCTGCTTACTGTTTTCTGTTATATTTTGTTGTTAGATCTTTAAATTCTATTTTCTAACTCTCTATCTATGTTTTTATTGCAGATGAGAAAACACAGGAAGGTACAAAAACTAGAATTTTGAGTCACAAAGCCAAGCAAAGAGGTAAGAGCACAAATAAAACATGATAAGTAAATTCATGCTTTCAATATTTTAGAAAATTTAAAGGAAGAAGAACATCTATATGATCATTATATAAAAGAGTTTTTTTCTTATAAGAAGAAATTTCCTAATCTTTAAGTTGATTTCTTGTTCTTAAGTTCTTTAAGTTGATTCTTTCAAATTTGGATTAAAAAGAACTTAGGAGCATGTTGTCAAATTGATTTTCAAGATTTCTTCACTTTGTTGGTTGTGTTGACTAACTTGTTGGAGGGGCCAAAGTGGGAACGATTGCCACTAGGTGAGTAGTAAAAAGCAATAAAATCAATCAAAAAAGCACCTAGCCTTTGCTATCTTCAAAAATGAGGTACTTCTCTTATCAAGATTGCATTGAGTAAATTGTGGAATTCATTTAAATCTAGTCTAAATGGAAAACCCCTATTATTGTCCAAGTTGAACAAGCATTAGGCATATGCTCTCCACTTTTTGAAGTGGATCAAAAATCCAAACGTGTGAGTTCAATTTGGTAGAAAGAAAGGGGGAATTAACCAAACATTTCCTTTATAAGAACCTCCTTGTCAAGGGGTTGAAAATGAACAAGTGTGTTTGAAGTTTTTGGAATGAAGGAAGACAATAGGGATATGCTATTCACTCTTTGAGTGAATCAAATTCCCAAACTTGTTGGACTAAGTTCATTTTCCGCTGTCAATATATGCTAGATTAAAATAGAGTTTTAGAGGGCCTGCCTCCTGAGAATTCCTTTACGAAGGCGGTGAGAGGGAATGACCCAAAGTGGGAGACAATTTCTTTTGATGCGATATCATCCAACCCAATATAAATAAATGCACTTTATCTTAATTATAAAGTGACTAAGTTGTGTGCAATTCATCCTCACTTCCTCGAGTAGTCCTTCGAGATTGCGCAAAATTGTACTTTCATGCATGTGGGAAGCCCGCAAGGGGGTAAAGGAACTTGACATGATTTAGAACGGAGGTGTGATTAAAACCCGGTTAAATAGTAAGCCTACCTTCTAGAGACATTATTAAAAGCCATATTTGTTTGAATCTAGGTAGATTGCTTGGAAGAATTTCTTGTGCTATACTTGTAAAAATGACCAAGAACATACACTTTTAGTGTTGTTTTAGGGTTATGATGCAGATTTGATGTGTGTGTTGAGTTTTTATTTCATTTTCAAGAAAGAATATCCTCTGATAGATCTGATCAAAGAAATTAAAATTTTAAACCCTAAAAACATTGAAAATTTAACTTTGATCTGTGAAGTGTCATGTACAAGCATTTAAACGATGCTTATAGACAGTTCTGTGATGCATAAGAAAGTGAAATGATGCCTGTTAGATATCAGAAACAATGTAAGTCACTATAAAGTGTTTCCTTGAATCAATTTAATAATGCCTATCAACAATCAAACATCACATGCTCACTGTAAAGTGCCGCGTACAACAATTCTAGTCAAAACATACTAATATTAAAGTGAGGCATACACAACAGGAAGTGACGCCCAGAAACAAAGAAGGGAAAATAGTAGATATTTACCGAGGGTTTGAAAACAAGATACCTATATTTTTGGATACCCTTTTGGACATTTTACCTCTTTGTACTTTCAACTTGATCAGAATCTGCCATTTTTGGACATTTCACAAAATCATTCAAGGATTGATCATTTAAGTGAGATAAAAAGCCTAAGATCTTTATTTGATTTATGTTCATGTTGGATTTTACATGATCTCATTATACCAAGGCTACCCTACAACCCGACGGATCCTATCTAAGGCAAGAGTGTCCTTTTTTGGGTGATCTTTTTACGTCTTCAATACTCTCACAAGAACCTATAAAAGAGGTGGAACCAACAATGTCCTTTCCATTTGGAAACATGGATCCCAACCAAATCAATCATGTTAATAAGGATACGAATAATAATGGAGGAGGTAATATTGATCCTACTAACCAAGGGTTGAAAAAAAATACCAATGGAGGAAACATTGGCCCTAACAACCAAGGGTTAAACAACAACAATCTTGGAGGAATACATCTTGACCCTAACAACCAAGGGTTAAATAATAATAAATATGGGGGCAACATTGACCTTAATGATGAAGAAGAAACCGATGAAAAGGTTAGTGAAGCAATGCAAAGTCCCTTCTTCATGAATCTCATGGAAAAAGTGTTGGAAAAGGACAAAGAAAAATACTTTATAGACCTAGCACAAATGGGTCTCAAACTTCCCCATGACTATGATGTCAACAAACTTAAACAAAAGGAAGTTGAGGCTAACCCAATTGATATCATGAACTAGCAATTCCAACTCTTCCAAATGCAATTGGACATGATAAAACAAAGCGGGGTTCCTAAACCCTTTTCTATCGAAGCTTTGTGTCCTTTTCCGTTTGATAAGTCATTAATCATGGTTCCATTCCCAACTAATGCAATCTTTTCTAAATATGATAAGTATGAAGAAACAACAGATCCTCAAGATCACCTAAGGTAATTTTTCACATTGAGCCTAGATTTCATGCATGACATGACTTACCTAATGAGGTTATTCCCTAGAAGTTTGGGAGGCATGGAAATAGAATTGTTTTTGAAGTTACCCTCTGGCATCCGAACCTTTGAGGAATTGGCCTCTAAGTTTGTAACTCATTATTCTTATAATATAAAACATGATATTACAATGCTTAGTTTATGTAACACTAAGCAAAGAGAAGGAGAAGGATTCCTAATTTCCCTACAATGTCCTAGGTCATTTCAAGACCTAATTGAGAATGGGGTTACAATGGAAGAGGTGTTGGTCAAAAGTAGAAAAAATCAAACTTTACAAAGATAACAAGAACAACAACAAAAATACTTCTAATACCAATCAAAATCACAATCCCCCTAACAAAAACCGGTTTTGGATGAGAAATAACAACAATAAAGGAGTGGTCAACAATGGAGTGGTAGAGGCAAATACTTTAAAGGCCACCCCTTTTAATCTCACCAAAAGTTCAGTTCAAGCCAATAATTTAAATCAAGCACCCAAAGTGCCCTTTAACTATTAGGATGAATTTAGAATAATTGGGAGGGGGGGTGAATCAATTAACCTCAGGTCCAGATGTGCCCATATAAAAATTTAAACCAACTTCAACAACTCAGATCTGTTCGGCAAAAATAAACAACAAAAGTGTGCAGTTTTCTGTACTTATGAAATAAGCTTGCAGAAACTTAACAGTAAAACACAATAATAACATTCACACATTTTGACACCATGATTTAACATGGAAATCCAATATGGGAAAAACCACAAGTAACATGCTACCAAAATTTCACTCTTCTGAAGTGATGCCCTATTAGGAGCCTACCCTATTAAAGGTTACAAAAAACACTGTAAAATGTGGCCTGGTTAAAGGATTTAATCACCCTATCAGGAGTGGTCTTGTTAGAGGACTTAGAACTTTCCAATCTGAATGTCACCTTTTTCAAAGGATTTATACAATGGCTGTTAGGTCAACCTTGTTAAAGGATTTGAACTGATACAATGGTTAGAAAGTAATCATCAGGTGTGATCTAATACATACAACTTACTTTTCAAATCCAGATCCAATTTCAGCTCTAATGCTAATTCATTGAGTGGTCTCCATTTTCATCTCAAACTTCAGAGCTTCTTGGAAATCCATCAAGAAATCACTTCGCTTCTCTGCTTAGCCTTCTCTACTAGGTCTTTACCAATTAGTCAATTAACCATGAAAATACTTTGCATTCCACTTCTCCTTCCTTGGATACAATAGTAATAACCACAGTAGGTTATAATATACCTCTTCATCTCGGTTAGATAAATCTTTTTCCTCTTAATCAAGATCGTAGATCTTAGGTTAGGTCAGATCCAACGGATCTTTCCATCATTACATTTAATTTACTTGTCCAATACGTTCATTAATTAAACACTGAATCCATGCGCTAATAACAGTTTCTTGTGCATTAAATTAATGTGGACCAATCTTAATTAACAATGTATATCCCAATAAATCAACTATGTCGACCATAGATCTTAAATCTCTTCAATTAAAAAAATATTGTTGCTCGGCTTTCTTTGTCTCCCTCAGCATTTCACTAGCGCTCGACATCATCTTTTCTTTTCTCGGCATCACCTTTCGCTTTGCTCGGCATTGACTTTTCTTTTCTCAGCATCAACCTTCCAGTGAGTTGTCAGTGATAGATAAAAAATGTATCACTTTTCCAAAGTGCCAAATGATCAAGCACCCTGGTGTATACTCATAACGCAACCATTTCCTTGGTCTTCTTGTTATCCCATTCTTTTCAAATCTTCATCAAACAATAGATAAGGTACTCAAAATACAGAAATAGTCTCACCAGTTAAGGTTTGACATCAATGAAAAAATAACAATTGTCTACATTATAGAAATCTTTCCAACAATCTCCCTCTTTGGCATTAATGGCAACACTAAACTATAAAATAATGATTTCCAACCAAAGTTACCATACAATCCAAAAAGTGCATGTGTTCTTGATATGAAAAAATATTCATTAATGTCTTTAGCTTCAATCTGACTCCCTCTGTGTCTATAATTACATTAAAATGTTTTCTATTACTGTTCAGCTCCCTCTTTCAGTAATATATCCCTTGTATGTGTTGTTTATCTCCCTTGTATCTTTTGTTTTAGCAATAATCTCCCTCTTTGACAACAATGCCAAAGATGTTGACATCTTCATTATGTAGATTCTTCCGTTCTAATATTTTTATCATGTTGTTGCTATCATCTTTGTGTATGACTAATCTTATTTTTTTATTCTTGTCTTTTACTTCATAGTTTCTAGGCAGCATCCTATAAATGTGACTTAATGTGCATCAATGTGTAAAGTGTTCTGATTAAAACATTTGATGCGACAATACCATTTGGCACTATTTAGCCTCTGCTAGGGGTATTACCCCCAAATTACCTCTTAGATACTCATGAGCATCGTTGGGTAATGATTTTGTAAATATGTCTGCCAGTTGTTCCTTAGTGTTCACATATTCCAGTCTCACTTCCTTCTTCTGAACTAGCTCCCTCAAGTAATGATACTTGATAGCTATATGTTTTTTCTTAGAGTGCATTACAGGATTTTTATAAATATTAATGGCACTCATGTTATCACAATATATGACAACTGGTTCTGTGATCTCCTCATTCATACCTTTCGGTAGTATCTTCAACCACACAATGTTTGAACAATTAACTGCTCCTTGCACATAATGTTTGAACAATTAACTACTCCTTGCACATACTCAACTTCAGCTATAGATTGTGAGGTGCAATTCTTTTTCTTTCTTGTCTAGGAAACTAATCTTTTCCCCAAAATAAATGCTCCTCCTATGGTGCTTTTTCTATCATCAACATTACCAGCCCAGTCAGAATAAGTATAGACTCTGAGTTCAAACTTCTCATTCCTTTTGTAATATAGGCCATAGTATTCTATACCTTTCAAATATCTCAGAATTCTTTTCACTACCATTATATGTGTCTCTTTTGGATTAGCAAAAAATCTAGCAAAAATTCCAACTGCTAATGCAATATTAGGTCTATTGTGTTCAACATGTTGTAGCTTACCAATCATTGATCTATAAAGTGTTTGATTTACCTCTTTTGTATCATCATTCTTTGTCAACTTCTATCCAGTAGCCATGGGTGTACTCACTGGTTTTGAATCTTCCATACCAAAAATTTTCAGTATCTCCTTGATATATTTTGATTGAGTAATATAGATACCATTCTTCATTTGATGTATTTGTAATCCAACAAAGAATTTTATCTCACCAAACATAGACATTTCAAATTCAGTTTGCATCTCTTTTGAAAATGGTTTACATATCATATCTTGTCCATTGAATATGATGTCGTCAACAAAAATTTCGGCCAATAAAATTCCTTTACCTTGCTCTATTTTCAAATATATATTGTTGTTGTCATTTGTCCTTGCAAATCCAATCTTCATCAAATAATTGTGCAATCTTTCATACCATGCTCTGGTTTCTTGTTTTAGTCCATATAATTCCTTATGCAGTCTGCAAACCATGTTCCTCTTACTTGGGTCAACAAATCCATCAGCTTGTTCAATATATACTTCCTCTTCTAATATCCCATTTAGAAATGTTGACTTCACATCCATTTTATATACTTTAAATCCTTTCTAGGCTGTATATGCAAGTAGAGTTCTCACACCCTCCAATCTTGTAACTAGGGTGAATGTCTCTCCATAGTCAATTCCTTCCTCTTGTGCATAACCTTTGCATACCAGTCTTGATTTATTCCTTGTCACCTCTCCATGTTCATTCAACTTGTTTCTGAATACCCACTTTTTACCAATTATATTTTTGTTGTCAGGTCTCAGTACTAGTGTCCATGTCTTGTTCTTTTCAATCTGGTCTATCTCTTCATTCATGGCTTGAATCTAGTCTTCATTGTCCAAAGCATATTTTACTGTCTTAGGCTCAAAATCACATAGCAAACATGTGTCTTCTCTTAATTTTCCTCTTGTCATAATTGCAGAACCCTTTGCTCCTTTGATTTGATCAGGTTTATGGTGCCTTCTTACATACTTTTCCAAAGTAGGCTCTTTTTTAGCTTTAGTTTGATCATTCAAGTTTAGTTCAGGGTGAAACTGTGACTCAGCATCTCCATCAGATAGCTTGACAGTCACCTCCTATTGCTCGGCAATTTTATTTTGTGTCTCTGTAGGTGCAGACTGTTTCTTGGCAAATTAATTTTTAGTATTTTTAGAATCCTCCACTTCAGGATAGGTGAATGATCTGTAACTTTAAGGCTCAATCATGCTTTCAAATTCATTTCTTTCTGCATATTCATCAATTCTAACATTTGTACTTTCTACAATTTTTTTACTGTTAGAATTCAAAAATTTGTATGCCTTACTCTTAGTAGAATATCCAAGAAATATGCCTTCTTCTCCTTTAGCATCAAGTTTACCATTTCTGTTATCCTTCAGTATAAAACATCTACTCCCAAAGACTTTAAAATAACTTATAGTAGGTGCATATCCATACCATAGCTCATAAGGTATAGAATTTGTACCTTTCTTGACTTGTACTCTATTCAAGGTATAAACAACTGTACTCACAGCTTTTCTCCAATATTTCTGTGCAACATTTTTCTCCATCATTAATGTTCTAGAACAATCCATGATAGATCGATTTCTTCTTTCATCTATACTATTCTGTGGCGGTGTCCTAGGTGCTGACGTCTGTCTTTTTATCCTCTAGTCATTGCAGAACCTATTAAACTCATTAGAAATGAACTCACCTCCTCTGTCATATCTCAAACATTTCAGACTCTTACCTGTTTCCTTTTCAACTTTTCCCATGTACCACTTAAATAACTGAAATGCATCAGATTTTTCTTTGAGAAACATAACAGTCATCATCCTAGAGTAGTCATCTACAAATAAAATAAAATGTTTGTCTCCACAGTAAATTTTCTCACCAATAGGTCCACAAAGTTTAGTATGAACCAACTCCAAAATATTCTCAGAAGAGTGAGTTTTGCTCTTAAAACTAGATTTAGTCATTTTTCCCAACTGACATTGCTTACACATTGCATTCGCAGGTTTCTTTAACTTAGGCATCCCTCTAACTTTTTTAAATTTACTTATGCTTACCAAGTTATCAAAGTTAACATGACATAGCCTCTTATGCCATAACCAAACATCATTATATTGTACAAACAAGCATGTCTCTTCAGAAAAATCCAGATAGAACAAGTTACCTTTAGTTTTCTCACCACCTCCAACTAATTCTCCATTAACATCATAGATCGTTGCTTTACTGTGATGGAATTCAACTCTATAACCAGAAGTGTTCAGCTGTGAAACACTCAACAAATTATACTTAAGATCATCAACCCAATATACATCATCACATCTAATCTTTCTAGTTAGTTGAATTGATCCTTTCCCTTTAACTCTATAAGGTGTATCATTACCAAACTTAACATATCCACCTTTACATTGATCTGAGGTTTCAAATTTGTCCTTATCATGAGTCATGTGATGTGAACAACCACTATCAATAATCCAATGATCACCTTTACTCATATAAGAAATTAGAGCATTTTTCTCATCATCATCAGAATCATCTTTCATTGCAACATACACAACTTCTATATCATTTTCATTAGATTTATCAGATTCACTGTCAGAAGCTTCTTCAGCTATATAACAAGATTTCTTACCTTTTTCTTTGTAATCCTTGTACTTTATATAGTCTCAGTCATCCTTTCTATCTTTGTACTTGCTGTCTCTTCTTTCATCTTTCTCATTCTTGTCAGGACATCTAGCAGCAATATGAAAAACTTTGTTACAAGAAAAACAAATAATAGGAAGTTTACCTTTGAATTTTCCTTTTCCTCTAGCTAGTCTCCTTGCCATAAGTGTGTCAATCTCTTCTAGATCATCATCTAAGGTGTCGCTATCACTGTCCACACATTTATTTCCTTTCCTTGATTTGTTGATGACCATCTGTGACTTGAATGCAGATTCAATAGCTTGTGGAGTATAGTTGTCAAAATTTGACATCTCAAATGCAGTAAGTCGTCCTACCAAACTTTTGAGAGTTAAATTGTTATTAGGAGTACATCTCAATTCTTGAATTATAGATACTCTAATAGAATAAATAGGAAGAAGTGTTCTTAGTACCTTTCTCATGATAGTATCATCATCAATGGTTCCCTTAGCTCCTCTAATAGCATTTACAACTTCCTTTATCCTATCATTATATTGCTCTATAATTTCTCCTTCTTGCATTTTTAAATCATCAAACTTACCTCTCAAGCTTTCAGATTTGGCTCTTATTACATTTGTATCACCTCCATAAATGGTTGCAAGGGCATCCCACATCTACTTTTCAATTGTACAATCCTTGATGTCCTCAAATTCATGATAGGTCAGAGATGATGCAAGTTCTAGCATTGCTTGATTATGTTCATGCTTTTCTCTTAATTGTGCAACATTCAGAACTCTAGTAGGGTCCACATACTCTATTTTAATATGTCATTTAGTAGAATCACCAATACCAGCCAAGTGAAGTTTCATCAAACTTTTCCATGTAAGAATGTTTTCCTTGTTAATCTTTGGTCCATCCCTTTTATACATCTTGATCTTTATCTCCAATTACCTTCAAACTTTTTCAAGAGAACAAGTGCTCTGATACCAATTGTTAGGATGAATTTAGAATAATTGAGAGGGGGGGTGAATCAGTTATCCTTGGGTCCAGATGTACCCATATAAAAATTTAAACCAACTTCAACAACTCAGATTTGCTCAGTAGAAATAAACAACAAAAGTGTGCAGTTTTCTGTACTAATGAAATAAGCTTGCACAAACTTAATAGTAAAACACAACAATAACATTCACACATTTTGACACCATGATTTAATGTAGAAACCCAATATGGGAAAACCCACCAGTAACATGCTACCAAAATTTCACTCTTCTAAAGTGATGCCCTGTTAGGAACCTACCCTATTAAAGGTTACAAAACACACTATAAAATGTGACCTAGTTAAAGGATTTAATCACCCTATCTGGAGTGGCCTTGTTAGAGGACTTAGAACATTCCAATCTGAATGTCACCTTGTTCAAAGGATTTATACAATGGCTGTTAGGTCAACTTGGTTAAAGGATTTTAACTGATACAATGGTTAGAAAGTAATCAGTAGGTGTGATCTGATACATACAACTTACATTGAAAATCCAGATCCAATTTCAGCTCTAATGCTAATTCACCGAGTGGTCTCCATTTTCATCTCAAACTTTATATCTTCTTGGAAATCCATCAAGCAATCACTTCGCTTCTCTTCTCAGCCTTCTCTACTAGGTCTTTACTAATCAATTAATTATTCATGCAAATACTTTGCATTCCACTTCTCCTTCCTTGGATATAATAACAATAACCATATTAGGTTATAATATACCTCTTCATCTTGGTGAGATAAATCTTTTGCCGCTTAATCAAGATCATAGATCTTAGGTTAGGTTAGATCCAATGGATCTTTCCATTTATTACATATAATTTACTTCTCCAATACAGTCATTAATTAAACATTGAATCCATGTGCTAATAATGGTTTCCCATGCATTAAATGAATGTGGACCAATCTTAATTAACAATGCATATCCCAATAAAATTAACTATGTCGGCCATAGATCTCAAATCTCATCAATTAACAAAATTTTGTTGCTCAACTTTCTTTGTCTCCCTCGGCATTTCACTGGTGCTTGACGTCATCTTTTCTTTGCTTGGCATCACCTTTCACTTTTCTCGACATCACCTTTTCTTTTCTTGGCATCAACCTTCCAATGAACTGTCAATGATAGATAAACAACGTATCACTTTTCCAAAGTGCCAAATGATAAAGTACCCTGGTGTATACTCATAACACAACCATTTCCTTGATCTTCTTGTTATCCCATTCTTTTCAAATCTTCATCAAACAATAGATAAGGTACTCAAACATACAACAATAGTCTCACCAATTAAGGTTTGACATCAATGAAAAAATAACAATTGTCTACGCTGTAGCAATCTTTCCAATATTAACAACAACAACACTAATAACAACTTTGGGAATAATCAAGGGGCTTACAAGCCTAAACCTTTCTTTGCACCTACACCCAAAAGGACATCCACTAATTTGGGTGAACCATTGGAAAATTCATTAAGAACACTTATTGCAAATAAAGTTATTGAACTACCAAGGGCTCAACCATATTAACCTCAAATCAAGCCAAATTGGTGGAGTGATAATAAGCATTGTGAGTACCATAGAAATCGGGGACATAAAACAAATGATTGCATGCATCTCAAACATGTGGTACAAGATCTCATCGAAAATGGTGTGATAAAGGTAGAAGGCCCTCAAAATAATGAAGATCACAAGGCCTTTAAGACTCCTTTATATAAACATGAAAAATGAGAATCTTCCAACTAAAACAATGGAGGAAACAATGAGAACAATGCGAGAGGCAATAATAATGTTAACTTTGCACATACCTATGATAATACTATCAATGCCCTGTCTAGACATGAGATTACTATCAATGTTGTGGTGATCAAAGATAAACCTAAAGTGGAAACCTCTAATGCCATCACAAGGGGGCAAGCCTCAAGGGTTACCCTACAAGGGGGTACCCCTATAACTATTGGTCCCAAAACACCAATTATTTTGGCTAAAAAAACACCACCTACAACAAAGCCTTCTAGTTTGGTGGATCAATTACAAAAGACTCTGGAAAAATATAAATTTTAGAGTTGTTGAAGCTTTCTCCTAATCACAAGGAGATCTTGGATAAATCCTTAGTCGAGACCACTATTCCTATAAATTTGGAGGAAGATAAATTTCAGATAATGGTGGGACATCTCATAGCCCCTCATTGTCTTTCATTTTTAGAGCAAGATGATATGTCTATCACACATCCTCAAAACTTACCCTTGCATATAGAAGTGTTAATCCAAAGGCATAGGGTCAAGAGAGTTCTCATAGATGGGGGAGCTAGTCTTAATATTTGCACTTTAAACCTTGTCAAGTCATTAGGGTTAACTGAGTCATCTATTGACCCTAAAAAGCAAATCACCATTAACGCTTATGATGAGGAGGAAAGATCATCAAAGGGTATGATTATTGTACCAATTCAAGTGGGACCTATCAAAAAGAATACCATATTTCAGGTCCTTGATATGAAATTAACTTATAATATATTATTGGGAAGGCCATGGATCTATGAGATGCAAGAGGTACCTTCTACCTATCACCAATGTATAAAATTTCCACACATGGGGGAAGAGATCACGATTGGAGGAGATTCAAATCCATTCTAATATTGCAATGCATTCAATCCAAGTCACAAACTATTTATACCTCATAATAGGGAAGGATTTATCCCTGATATTATCATGGAAAAAGATAGAGGAAAGTTCAAATTCAACATCAAATGGTACATCAACCTCTAACCCTCATCAAGCTAACTCAACTACATCAACTAAGGGAAAAGAAAAGATGAGTTGTGAGGATCAAAATTCCCATGATAATTCAGTAAAGGTTTCTACCCCAAGGATGGAAGTTTCAAAACCTTCCAAGGAAGAGAGAGAGAGAGAGAGAGAGAGAGAGAGAGAGAGAGAGAGAGAGAGAGAGAGAGATCACTATCAAAAAATGAGTGACATGATGAACCAATTTGAGAAACAATGCAAAATTCACTCAAAAGGGGTAGGGGAATATTCCATTGCCCTATTTGATTTACCTACATCCCCAAGGACACATGGGAATCCATCCAAAACTCATCAACCTCACAAATATAATTCTCATTTTGTGAGAGAATGTGACAAACAAGAAATGGAAAAAGAGGATATTGAAGTATTACAATGGCTCTATAAGGAGGAGGATAATTCAAATAATCCCATTGAAAGGGTGCAACATATCAACATCCAAATTGATCAATATGGAAAAGGATTTGATATCATGAAGAAAATGGGATATAAGGGAAGAGGACCCTTAGGAGTTCAAAATAGAGGTGTTGGTGCCCAAAAATGCTGAATTGGATTTCCTATGGACTTGCCAATCCAATGTTTGGAAAACTAGTTACTTTTGGCCAACTAATGGGAATGATTGATTATGATCCTCTTCCCCTGCACTTCTAGCTCTACAAGACCAAGGTGGGTGAACCTTTACCTTAACCACTATCTACTAGTTTAAGGCATTTTATAGCAGATAACTTGTGTACAGAA
>MU221915.1:405649-437214 GCA_018584345.1 Thuja plicata
TAAGGAATATAATTGTAAATGAAATGTTATTTTCTTACCCTATCTCTTAAGTTCTAAATGTGAAAGTAAAGAAAGGAAATGAAATTCAATTTGGATAAGTAATGTACATATGTTAGTAAATGAAATTATTTAAGGGAACCTTAAGGAATGTAAATGTGGAGTAGTAATGATGTAATGTAAAAAAATAAAATTTAGTTGCAATTTTGGTCATAAGACCTGATTCCTTATGGGTTCCCTGGCGGGGACATTACAGCTACAATCTTAGCTACAAGTATTCAATATTCAATGTACAAGCTCAATTTATGAAATCATATTCTTATTGAAAATAAAAATGATTACATCAACTGATATCAAACTTTTTGATTAAACAAAGACACTACTAACAAGACCTAGCACAAACTACATACTCCCTTAATCATCTAATCATTTAATCATTCCCTCAACTCAAGAAAGAGCTCATATATATACATGAGGCTTGAGAGTTGGATTTATTAAAAACTCAACAAATTGTGACAAATGTCATTTCTCCCACAACATCAAGGAGATGACTTATTCCCCAAAAAACTAATTTAAAGAACAAACTAAAAGGAGTTGAGAGTGTTCTAATCCACTTCAAACTCTTACAACATGAATATACACATATGGCTGAAAATGTGCATAAATACATGCCATAATTATTTAGGACTTATAAATTATTTTTCCCATAAGTTACTCTACTATTTTCTAACTTCAACAACTTTATATCCATGAGATAAACAAGAGGTGGAAGTGTTCAAATCAAACTAGAAGTCATTCCTTAACTGTTGCCTTCAAACTCGCCACCTTTTACTCAGTCAACTTCAGATGTGTGTTTCCCATTAAATATTCTGAATTAACTCAAATAGTTAAAAGGGTTGTTTCTCCTCCTTTTCCTCTTTCCAAATCATTAAGAAAATCTGTATTTCATTAAGCATTGAGTGAGATATTCCCATTTTACTAAAACTAGTTTTTGACTTTTTCTGTTGTCTTTTCTATTGCCACTTTTTTTGTAGTCAACTTCAAATGTGTGTTTCTCTTTAACTCCTATGATTTAAATAAAACCATCAAAAGGGTTTTTTTTACTCCTTATATTTCTGAATCATTAATAAAATATTTATTTCATTAAGAAACGTGGGAGATATGCTCATTATTCTGAAACTGGGTGTTGACTTTTTCTGCATTTCTAGCAACTGTTGAATGTTGACAAGTGTCAACTTGCTTCTCCTTCTTTCCATCTGCATGAACGACTCAAATATCTCAAAAAAAATATGTTAATAATCTCAAAACAATTATTATTTAATAATAACCATTTATCATAATATTTGATCATAATTTAGCATTAACTAGCTAGACATACAAATGTTAATCAATAAATCACTAATCATAGTTAATGCTTCATAAATCAAGGTAATATATGAAAATGACTTGGAAAGATATTGTAAACATAGGTTAAAGTGTTATAGACAAGGAATATAAATATTACATTTTATAGGCTCATCAATGCCCTAATTGGATCCAAGTTTCATAATGCATCATCTTAATGTGAAACCCAGTGTTAAGCCCGTCAAGCAAAAATTGAGAAAAATACATCCACATATAGCCCTTCTAGTAAAAGTAGAATTGGAAAAGCTACTCAAGGTTGGATTGATAAGAGTAATTGCATATGCAGAATGGATCTCAAATATTATACCAGTTACTAAACATGATAAATCCATAAGATTTTGCATGGATTTCAGAGATTTAAACCTTGCTTGGCCAAAATATGACTTTCCATTACCTAGCATTGATGTTATTGTGGAACTAACTGTTGGTCATTCTATGTTTTCACTTATGGATGGATTTAGTGAATATAATCAAATTTTCATTGCACCTAAGGATCAAGAGAAGATAGCCTTTACATGCCCATGGGGTACCTTTCATTGGAATGTGATGCCCTTCAGTCTCAAAAATGTCAGAGCAAATTATCAAAGAGCAATGACCACTATATTCCATGATATGATCTACACATTCCTAGAAGATTATGTGGATGATATTCTAGCTGAGTCACATGAAAGAAAAGATCACTTACCCATACTTGAAAAGATCTTCACAAGGCTAGAACAATTTAAAGTGAGACTCAACCCAAAGAAGTGTGCTTTTGGGGTAGAATTCGGAAAACTCCTACGTTACATTGTCTCTACAAAAGGCATTGAAGTAGATCCTAAAAAATTACAAGAAATAATGGACATGGACATTCCAAAGAACATTAGTCAAATGAGGTCACTTCAAGGGAGATTTCAATCTATAAGGAGGTTCATATCTCAATTGGCGGAAAAATGTCATTCATTCACAAGGTTGCTACATAAAGATACCATATTCACATGGGATGAGGAGTGTGATAAATCTTTTACATTGTTGAAAACATACTTGATGAATCCACCCACCTTGATGCCACCTATTCAAGGAAAATCTTTATTACTCTGTATATCATCAACTGAAAAATCTTTAGGGGTCTTATTGGCACAAGAGGATAATGATGGAAAATAAAGAGCTATCTACTACTAGAGTAGAACATTGATCAAATATGAATTAAACTATAGCTTCATGGAAAGGGCATTCCTAGCAGTGGTATTTGCCTCTCAAAAGTTAAGACATTATATGTTGATGCATATGGTGAAGCTAATAGACAAAATTGATCCATTGAAATATCTACTTAGCAAAACAGCTCTAATGGGAAGGATTGCAAAATGGGTAATGGTTCTTAGTGAGTTCGACATTGATTATGTGGATAGGAAAGAAATCAAAGGTCAAGTTATTGTAGATCAGTTGGCCGAATATCCTTTAGAATATACACATCCAATTCAAGTGGATTTTTCTAATTCTAAGATTGTTCATGTGGAAGCCAAGACATGGACCTTATACTTTGATGGATCTTACACCAAAAATGGTAGTGGGGCAGACATTCTTTTGATCACACCTCAAGGTTACACAATCCCAAAATATTACAATTTATTGTTTCCTTGTACAAACAACATTGCAAATTATGAATCTTTGGTCATAGGTATCAATATGGCCTTAGAATGGAATGTCATTGAATTGCAAGTTTATGGGGACTCTCAATTAGTCATAAATCAAGTCAATAATGAATATAATACCAAGGATGTAAAATTGATGCCTTACAAAAGATTGGTGGATGATTGGAAAAAGTAATTTTCTTTGATTACTTTTGAACAAATCCCACATGACAAGAATAGATCAGCAGATGCAATGGCTACCTTGGCATCTTTTCTTCAAATGCCCGTTCAAAACGTGAGGTATGAGTTCTTGGTGGAAGAATTGGTTAAACCAACATTTGACCTACCTGATTCCTAAATTATTTCCCTTCTAAATGGACATGAATCACCATGGTATGGACCCATTTATGCCTACCTAAAAGACCAAACCTTACCTATAGACAAAACCCGTGCTCAAAAGAAAAATTTCATAAGACAAGTGGCTCGTTACACCATCCTTTCTGACACATTGTATCGTAAGGGTCTTGACAGAATGCTTCTTAAGTGTCTAGAGGAAGATGAATCAAAATTAGCTTTAAAATATGTCCATGAGGGGATTTGTGGGTCACATTCGAGTGGTTTAAACTTAGCTAATAAAATCCTATGCATGGGGTACTTTTGGAAAAACTTAGAAAGAGATGCTTGTCAATTTGTAAAGGTTTGTACAAAATATCAATACCATTGAGACATGATCCATGTACCAACACAAGAATTACACCCATTTTTCACACCATGGCCATTTTACCAATGGGGTTTTTATTTGATCGGCATGATCTATCCACCTTATTCCAATGGATATAAGTACATTATCACTGCAACAGAGTATTTCACTAAATGGGTTGAGGTTGTCCCTTTAACAACTATAATGGGGAAACAAATTTCCATGTTCATCCTTAATCATATCATTTTCATATATGGCATTCCTCACACCATCATCACAGATAATGGAAAATAGTTTAAGATCGAGGATGTAGATGAACTTTGTGACACATTCCATATTACTCATCATTCTTCATCCATTTACTATCCCCAAGGTAATGGACAAGCAGAAGCTACCAACAAGAACATTCTCAAAATCCTCAAAATATTGGTTGGTAAGTCAGGTAGAGATTGGCACCTTCAAATCAATCCAGCATTATGGGCTTATAGAACTAGTATTCACACCCTGAGAGGAGCTACACCTTTTTCATTGGTTTATGGGGCCAAATTTGTTCTACCCTTAGAAGTTGAAATACCATCCCTAAGAGTGTCACTACATGGATTAATTACAAATGAGGATTATAGGGTCGCCCAGCTTCAACAATTGGAATTGATGAAGGAACATCAAACTCAAGCTTATGATCATTTGAAAGTGTGTTAGAGTCAAATCTCAAGGAATTATAACAAGCATCTTAAACCAAGAACCTTTCAAGTGGGAGATTTAGTGTTGAGAGAGAATCCTAAAAATTGGGTTGCTAGAGAAAATAAAGGGAAGTGGGAAGAAAATTGACTTGGTCCTTTGTCATTGTTTCTTCTTTTGGAACGGGGATCTACAAATTGGCCAATTGTGACGGTGATGAATTGAAAGAACCTATCAATAGCATTCATCTTAAGAGGTTTTACACCTGATCAAATGAAAGAGTATCTGATGAAAGAGTATCAGATGAGAGTATCAGATGAGTCAGCATCAACTTTGTACATGAGATAAAGTAAAAAGCCAAAAAAGGGAGAAAATATCAAAATACAAAAAAAATCAGAAAGTTCAAAAGCCAAAAACAATGGAAAAGCAGAAAAATCAGAAAAAGGAGAAAATTGAGCATGAAGAAATCAAAAACATTCAAAAATCAAAAATGTTGTCTTGGTGAAAACCTAGCAAATAGGCACCTTGATGATAAATTTTTAAAAAAAAATAGAGAGAAAAAATTGAAAAAATTGAAAAATAGAAAAGTGCCTTGGTGAAAACCTAGAAATAGGTGCCTTGGTAGAAAAAAAAAAGAGAAAAAAGAGAAATAATCCCAAGAGGTGAAA
The DNA here is from genome assembly GCA_018584345.1 of Thuja plicata. Classification (NCBI taxonomy): domain Eukaryota; kingdom Viridiplantae; phylum Streptophyta; class Pinopsida; order Cupressales; family Cupressaceae; genus Thuja; species Thuja plicata. Next base: position 410,707 of record MU221915.1, read on the forward strand.
ACCTAGAAATAGGCGCCTTTTGTCCCTTAGGTCTTTCCTTGTCGCATTTGTACATCTTGCATTTCACCATCTCATCTTACCCATATCCTCAATGCATCTGTCATTTGTTCACAAGTCATAATAAAGTCTTCCAGCTGCATTGTTGCATTCTAGGTCTCTTTTGCCCTAAGTTTCACATTGATCACATTTATCACCTGGGGGCATTCATCATGGATTTTGGTACCAAATGGATTCAAAAGTGCAACATTTTGATCACACGACAGAAGAAATTTTTTAGAATTTAGAGGAGAGATATTTTGGAACCTTTGATGGATATCATTGTTCAACCCTAAATAGTTTGATCCTACAACATCATCCTTGCATTTCATTGACTTATTTTATCAGGATTCAAAATTGACAACATCTTAATTGATCAGAATGTTTAGAATTATTTTTGAAAATCTTGATACATTGTGATACACTTGAAATTTTTGATGAATTTTTCATTGACTTTTTTGACTCATGTCTTTTTAGCTAATTGATGATGTTTCGAATAGATTGGAAATGATGGAGACATGATGTTTTATTGGCTTTTGTGTGACTTTTTGGAGGGAGATTCTATAACTTATGTGAGTTCATCTAAGGACATGGTCATCAAAGAACCATCGAGGACATTCATATAGGAAGAAGGGTTAACCTTTGTTTGTTTACGCAAAAGGATACCTTGGCTATTTAGATATTCAATATCTTAATACCAAAATCCACTTGCAACATTGAATCCATTGAAACCGGTATTCATACTCCCATAGTTGGTCATTCAACTACTGAGGGTTGTACTAGTTTCCTAAAAAGGTTACCAACTAAGATGAAAGTCATATTCATACTGTTATGGTCGCAGTGGCACCAATAAGGATTGTATTGACTCCTAGTTCCACAACACTCAATGATGAAAATATATCTCTTTTGCAATTATTTCGCAAAAAGCTAGTGACCTTCAGTTGCATTGCATTGCATTTTTATGTTAGATTAATTGCATTATTTAGAGTAAATTTTCCAAGGACAAGGGGGTTCATCATTTTTGGGGTTACATCATAAATTCAATGGTTTCAAATCAATTATGTGAGATTATCTTTTTGGCATTCATAGCATTAATCATTAATCATTATTTTTACATATCTTGAGTGAAAACAAAAAGAAAAGAGTACATTAATCATTATTCATTTATCCTTCATCTTTTAGAATTGTATTTCATAAACTATGTTGCATACATCAAAATTCAAAAAGATATTTGCATTCATTTTATCATTGCACTAAGTATTGCATCCATATCATTGCATTGCATAAACCATACATCAAATTAAAATCATATAGAAATAGTTGCATACTTCATCATTTGAATTCATCTATCTATGTCATAATCTAAGACATTGCATCCACATCATAAATAAAAATAAAGTGCATCATAGACATCATGTAGCTATGCATATAAAGAAATCTCACATCTTCACAATCAACATCAAAGGGAAATCAATCAAAGAGCATCGTAGATAAATTTCCATCATCAAATGTCTATAAAAAATTAGTATATCAAAGATACATCGACAAAATGATCCATACATCATATCCTGATCAAAACTCCATATGATACATCAATACAATATCTGGATATCAAGCTCAATTCTAAGACCCAGTCGGGGCACCTGATCCATCTCCAGCAGCACCTGATCCATCTCCTAACCCATCGGGACCCCTGTCACCTGCTTTATCCTGAGTAAAAGGTGGTTCATGACTCATTCTAGCACTCATAGGTAACTGAGTTATCACAGCCAAGAACTGTTGTAACATCGTCGTCACCTAATCTAACTAGCTAGTAGCTGCAGTCATCCCTACCTGTAATCCTTGCACATCCTATACTAAGCTATCAACAATAGGATGAATTGAAGGTGCCTAAGGGACCTAAGGTTCCTGACAGGCTTGAGGTGCTAAAGGTACCTATGGTATCACCTATGTTGCACTAACCTGTGGGTCTACCTATGCCTATCTCTATGGAGATGCTGGTCTCTATTGATCATGACCCTGTAAAGGAACCTGTAATGGAACCTGCCTGGATACCTGCACTCATCTATGTCTTTTTCCTACCCAAACTACAACTAAAATGGCCAGAACCTATCTCTGCATCGGTACCTGCACTCACCTCTGTTTAGGTTTCCCAAACCTACCACCTCAAGCTCTAACATGACCACCCCGCATATGAGGTCCTGCAACTCTCTGTACCTAAGGTACTCTCTATAATCTTTGCCTCTGAGGTCTACCACCACCACTGCCATCATCTCCATCTCCATCATTAGTAGACAACTCATCAACATCAGGTATCAGCTCTGCCGAATCTGTGAATCTAGTGAAGTGATGTCACAAAAACCACTCTCGATACTTAGTGGACATCCCTGCATCAGCCACATGATCCATCATATCCCATCTAGAATACCTTAGCTGATTAATCTCTACACATGCAAATTGATAATCAACCTGAGCTCCCCATATGGATCACTCTGCCTATACTCTAGCATACAATGCCCTACCCTGTGGCATATCCTGCACCCAGCCAAACTGATGGAGAACTCTCCCAAATCAGAATCTCTCTATACATAGTGGTGATTGACCAACCATCCACTGAGGGGAAAACATATATGGAAGCTCATCATCATCCTCTCTCAAGCCCTCACAAGCCAAGTATGGTCTCCATAAGACCTAATCAATATCATCGATAGTCTGACGCAAGAACTCAACCTTGCCCAGACAATGATGGACAATCATGCCATCATATTGAAATGCATATGGATATCCTCGATCTCACACTCATGCCGATATAGGTCTAGTAATCAGGATATGCTCCTAGGTCCATAGCTGTAACAATACTGCACCTGCAAAAATAGTCTCACTGTGCCTATATATTACCTTGTGTAACTCATGATACAACTATGCTAGCACACACGATCCCTAGTCTAATCTTTGAGGATGTGCAATCAAGTCCTTTATAATCCAGCCCCATCCAACTGAAAAGCCACAACCTCTCTTATCCAGTAAGAGAAGTCCTCCAATCATGGCTCCTAGCAAAGCTAGCAAAGTAGGAAATGAAGAAAACTGAGCCCATGTAATTATATCATTACCAATCGTATCATCTCTGAACACCCATCTATACGCACTCCGATCATAGACCTGATTATAGTAAACCCATTCTCCATGGGTTGGGATCCTCAGTAATCTGTATACATCCTTGGGCGTGATGGTCAGCTCGCCGAGGGGTATATGGAATGTGTTATGGTCAGAGTGCCAACGCTCTTCCATAGCTGTTAATAAACCTCAGTTCAACTGAAACCAAGGAAGATCTAGATGGAATCCTAGCCCACATGTCTTGATCGTCCATCTCTCTGGAAGGGTCAACTCATCCACCAGATCAAAGACCCAAGCCGCTACATTCCATACATACAACTTACGGTAATGTGCCTACATTTTGCAAATGAAGTGAATTATATTAGTATCTTTCTATTTTTGGATCATTCTAAGTTAATCAAACACATTAAAACTATCTTTTCTCTTTTTGAGTACATCAACCTATTGTTCCTGACCTCTAGATCTTGAGAAGAGATCAATTTTTAATATCGTTTAATCAATCTAATTGACACATCAAACATTCACTGGTATGATTTTATTCTAATATCCTAAATACTAAGTAAACATCATGGAATCATATATTTTTAGCTTGGCAATCTATCTGGTCATCTAGACGATAAATTGAAGATAAATTGTTCTATTCTAAAATCAGCTTTTCATCATATAACATGCTACGCATCATTTTGTTATGTGAAAGCATCATTTCATGCTATGCATCATTGAAAACATCATACACATCATTTAAAGTGTTAGAGGCATTGCTTTACAGCATACACAGTATTTGCAAACTCTATGCGTCATTCAAACTATGATATGCGTCATTAAGATTTTAAGGGTTTCTTACGCGTTATTTCCAACATGGGGTTCACATTTTGACCGAATTCCTACACAATTTTTAAATCTTCATACGTGTCATTTGACTGCACAAATGCGACATTTCCCTAGTCTAAGCGTCATTTAAATGTTCCTATGCGACATTTTGATAAATCTAATCTAAAAAATATGAAAATTGACATTAAATGCTATATAAAATGAGCAATAAATGCACCAGGAAGGTTCATCTCACTCGCTGGAGGTCCATAGTCAAGCGGTCTTTGATAATGGTGTGATTTCTCAAACTAATGCTCTCGGATAGGGACCACCATTGCTCTTAATCACAGTAAAACCAGAGCAAATTCTCAATAGTGAAAAGTGAAAATGAATAGTAAAATTAGGTTTTTCAACCTATTTAAACTATTTTGACCTAAATTTGGAGAGATTTACCCCTCGGGACTTACATCTGCATTTTCTGCACACTGGGGCATCTTGTGATCTCATCATCATTTTTTCTTAATGTTTTCATAAATGAAATCATTTAGATATACTTTTTCATCAACCACATCATATTTTACATCAGAATATCAAAATGTTTTCATTTCTGAGGGGGCATATCTTATCAGATCATCAAATCAGGAATCTGCATCATCTTATGTCAAATCTAGGGCATTAAAATTTCAAACTTTTATCAGTGGGGCATCAAATCAAGGTTTTGCATCATTTCACATCAATTTTTGCATCAAGTTTTGCATCAGGGTTTCACATTGAAGTTTCACATCAGGTTTGGCATCAACCAATCAGTATCAAATCTGCATCAGGACATGAAATTTTCTTTGAATCAATGCACTTCACACATCAATTCAAAGAGGGGCATTTGTAGACACCCAAAATTGGCCAGGTGTCTTAATATCATCCAAATCTTCAAATCTTAGCAAATCTCATCAAAATGCTAAAATGCTTCAAAATGGATCAAAATCAAATTACATGGAAATTTATCAATCAAATTGTATTAAAACAAATAAAAGCAAAGGATTAATTAATCATGACATCAAATAATCAAATCCAAGCCTAAAAGGGGTCAATCAAATTATATAACTGATTTTAATCAATTAATTATATAGTTTTAAATTAAAAATCAAATTGAACCTATTCACCCTTACATGGATAATTTAATTAATTTATTGAATTAAATAAATCCTAATTTATTTCAACATAATTTGATCAACCAATGAGAATTGAGGACTTTGTCTCCTTGTCCCAACCTTTGAGACAACCATTTAAATTGTCCCCCCATTTGAAACCATTTGAGGGATCAAACTCGACCAAGGATTAACCCATGGTCAATTCACTCTACCCCCAACCCTTGGGATTTTACTATAAATACAAGCCATTTCTAAGCATAAAAGGATCCTAGAAAATTCCAATGCATAGCATCATCACTATAGGAAATTTGATAGAATTTGAGCATTATCTTGAGTATTTGAGAGCAAATTGTACAAGATTTGAGAGCATATCATGAGCATTTGAGTTCATCTTTGAAGCAAATTGAGAGAATTGAGAGCTAGATCAAGCATTTTTAACATATTTTCTCATTCTAGGATGGTCACTAGTGGAGATTAAGGCTGAGAGGTCTACTTGCAAAGCTTAGTTAGAGAACCATGAGATGTCATGGATTTTAAATGCAATTCTTTAGATTAAATTGTTATTTCTTTCCATAGAATTGTAGTTATTTGTCCTAATTTCATGAAGGTTTATTAACTCACACACACCCTGAAAGGGTGATAATCTTTGTGCAAGGAAAATAGTAATTGCCCCAAGATACTCATCATTTTGTACCCTAACATGCATTTGGAGTCGGCTAATATGGTATCATAATGAGAGCCATTGCGTGCTTGGTGATAGCCATATTCTAATTAGCATTTGAGTGTGTACCTGAGTCTACAAGAAAATATTTTCATCCTATGCTTAGAAACTAGGGATTAAGGATGTGTTTGTTCACCCCTAACAATGCAACATTGCTTGATGTGCTTAAAAGATCACTAAAAATATAAATCCTTCAAACAAGAAACAAAATTCAATCCTTAGACTAGATGTTGTGTTTTTCACTCATTGGAAAGTCTCAGAAAAATAATCTGTAAACAAACAAATTTCACGCATTCTGAGACAAATTTGAAAAATTTGACAAGACATTGACAGAATATTAGAGGCTTGTATCTGGTTGAATTAGGTCGCATTTAGTATCATGGCTCATTTTTGGTCATTTCAGCATGGTATCTAGGGAGAAAGATCACATGTTGTATATCAAAGCTTGCATCTGGTTAAGCAGAACCTCGCATTTAGTGTGTCGCATTAAGGACAATGGGCACTTGCAAAGTTGTCTCTCTGAGAAATTTAGTATATTTTGGTACCCTTTTGGCTCCTTAATCTGGTCATGTTGCTTTTTATGGTCTCTCTGTTGTTGTTTCAAAACTTTTTCACAAGTATACTGATGCGGAGAAAATCAAAGAATCTCTAATTCTGAATTCTACAATTATCTTTCTCTGAAAACATGGTGTCGAGGGTCACAATCCTTTCACTATTCCCCGTCAATAATGTCAAAACCAATATATATCAATGCCATAGTCATTTCATACCAAATCTTAATCACTGGTTCTTCCACCTCCACGCAATCTGTCGCCACTTGAATCATGCAGTCACACACATGCTCAAATCTGCCACCTTTCCTCCAATATAAATGACCTGCCAACTAATTATGCCCAATCCCTCTTCTAAAACAAATGTAGAAACCATACTTTGTGGTTCTACGTTGGTGTAACTCCACCACCTTTTCAATAAGATATTGTCCACCTTCATTGTATTTCAATAACCACGTTCAAAATCTAATGACCTTCACTGGTCTCAAACTTTCACCATTATCGACTTCCACCACCTTTTGCATATTACAGGACGTGCTCGAACATGAAGACAATATGGAGAAATAGTTTGTAATACTAAACGAGTAGGACTAAACAAGAATGAGTTCCATATAAGCAAGTGAAACATACAGAAAAACTGAACAGTCACAGAGATAATCTTATGTAAATATGGAATGCATTTCATTCACCTTTTTTGTATTACATTACTCCTTTCTCCTACATCAATTCTCACTGCTTCCACTCATATTCCCCTACCTCCTATCGGGTTTTCCTCCTTCTAAAATGAATTTCTTAGATCAAGAAATTATAACCGAGTGTAATCAGATAACTACCCAAACTAACTCTATAACTTCTTTGATAACTACCTAACTCCTCTATCAGTTCTTCATGACCGATTAGAGTAATTTCTTAACCATAGAATGAAACCAGTAATGGCATCATGGATTTGATAATGAATTTGTCAACTTCATGATAATACAAATGTTTTATTACATCAAAACACTTTTTATTACACCAAAACACTTACGTCTACCTGGAATGACCCTCAACAATATGAAGACTCAACCTAACCAAATGCATCTAAAATGCATGTACAATCCCCAATCTTTGAAAAGTTCCTAGTCTTGTGATGCACCTGCATCAAGCTCCCGGGGACCCAAATAATTCAAGTCCCATTGAATTTTCTTCTTTCAAGCTTTCCAATTCTGTGGTATTATGTCCAGGACTCCAGGAAAAATAAAGATGACCGCCAAGATGTTCAGGTTGTGCACACCATATAAACTAGGTATCACCATATAGGCATTATGCACACCAACACAAAACATGTTAGAAAACCCAAATGGGTTGTGGCCATTGAAATGATGTTCGGGTGAGATTTTATCAAGTGTAACCATCTGTGGATCATTATCAAGGGCTGCCTCATCATAGTGCATAGAAGCTTCCATTACTCATAGAGGACATAACATTGTCCCTTGTTGAATTATTTCACCATCCTCAAGCTCATCTTGAATTGGATTCTCAAGGCCCACCTCAAAAACTATCTCGACTTCTTCATATTTTTCAAGAACCTCTTTATCACAAGGTCCATCCATAACCATTTTCTCTACACCACCATCGGTCTACTTTCCTTGTCCTTCCAATGAACAATCGACAACTAGGCTCTTCATCCTGTCGTCTTCCTCACATGCTACTTGGGCTTCAAACAATTATCATATGGCTTGACTTCTTCACTTCCCCTCTTCTAGTTCTATCTACATTCGTGCTAACTCTTTCCACACTTCTTCTATTGTCTTCATTCTTTCTTCCTCCATCCATTTCTTTTACTCCCTTCTCTGCGTTCTCTCTTCTTCTTCTCCTTTTCTTTTCTCTACTTCTTCTTTTTGTTTACTTACATAAACATTCGAGGTGTTATATGCCTCAACAATTTCTATCTCAAATAATGGCAATTCCATACCCAACGTGCACTAGATCTTCCCGCTCTAATACCACTTTGATGTAGAGAAAATCAAAGAATCTCTGAGTCTAAATTCTATAATTCTCTTTCTCTGAAAACATGGTGTCAAGGGTCACAATCCTTTTGCTATTCCCCATCAATAACGTTGAAACCAATATATATCAACACCATAGCTATTTCATACCGATTCTTAATCACTGGTTCTTCCACCTCCATGCAGTATATCACCACTTGAATCATGCAGTCGCACACATGCTCAAATCCGCCACCTTTCCTCCAATATAAATTACCCAACAACTAATTACGCTCGGTCCCTCTTCTAAAACAAATGTAGAAACCATAATTTGCAGTTCTACATTGGTGTAACTCCACCACCTTTTCAATAATATATTGGCCACCTTCACTCTATTTCAACAACTGCGTTCAACATCTAATGACCTTCACTGGTCTTGAACTTTCACCATTATCAACTTCCACCACTTTTTGCGTATTAGAGGACATGCTCAAACATGAAGACAATATGGAGAAATAGTTTATAATATAGAACAAGAAGGACTAAACAAGAATGAGTTCCATATAAGCAAGTGAAACATACAGAAAAACCAAACAGTCACAAAGATAATCTTATGTAAATATGGAATGCATTTAATTCATCTGTTTCGTATTACATTACTCCTTTCTCCTACATCGATTCTCACTGCTTCCACCCGTATTCTCCTACCTCCTATCAGGTTTTCCTCCTTCTAAAATGAATTTCTTAGATCAAGAACTTATAATCAAATGTAATAGGATAACTACCCAAACTAACTCTATAACTTCCTTGATAACTACCTAACTCCTCTATCGGTTCTTCATGACCGATTAGAGTAAGTTCTTAACCATAGAACTAAACCAGTAATGGCATCGTGGAGTTGAAAACAAAGTTGTCAACTTCATGATAATACAAATGTTTTATTATATCAAAAAACTTTTTATTATACCAAAACACTTACGTCTACCCAGAACGACCCTCAATAATATGAAGACTCAACCTAACCAAATGCATCTAAAATGCATGTACAATCCCTAATCTTTGAAAAGTTCCTAGTCTCGTGATGCACTTGCATCATATACCTTCCATGTCGTTTTGAGTTCTCACAATTGGTCTCAAAATGTGTGGTCTATTCACTTTTCAAAACAACTTGATTCCCAACTCACTATTAGGGCATTTTATCCCTTTGATGCTAGATTAATTTACTTTCATCAAACAAAAACAAACTTTTACTACTTGGACACACTTACTTGGACAATTTGAGACTTCACTTGACACTATTGGGAAACTCTTGACATAGTTGAGATTCAACTTCATGGTTAAAACAAGACACAACAAGTATCTTGCTGGAAAATTGGAAGTACCTCCTACATTACCACACTTTCAATAAGGAGAAACATCTCGCAATCCCTTTTTTGACACAGAATCACCCGTAATGGACGTTTCTCGAAATGATTGGCATAATGCTTTTGAAGAATACAAAAATGAACAAAATCAAAGAGATTAAGACAATATTAGTGAAGAGTAAAATCACATTACTCATCCTTTGTTTAACTCTGATAGTGATGGAGATGTACCTGAGGAAGAGTATAATAGACTCAAACAAAGTAGAAAATTCCAAAGAACATTGGAAAATACTATTGGTAAAGATAAAGAAAAATAATTTCTACATCTAGCATCCATTGGACTCAAACTACCTAAATATTATGATGTTGAAAGACTAAAGTAAAAAGAGATACCAACCCCTATCTCTATTCTCACCAAACAATTGACCTTGATGCAAGCTAAACTTGCAACACTCAAACAAGAGAAGGTTAAACCAAAAACAAAATACTCTTTGGACTCCATTTGTCCATTTCCTTTTGACAAGAGTATTAACATGGTTCCATTTCCTCCCAACATGGTAAGGCATAAATATGAAAATTATAAGGGAGAGACTGATCCACATGACCATGCGAGAGAGTTTTGTGCTCTAATCATAGAGTACATGCATGAACCAACGTACCTAATGAGGCTATTTATAGGAAGTCTACATAGAAATGCTATGGAGTGGTTCTCCAAACTCACACCTAAGGTGAAATATTTTGAGGAGTAAATACAAAGTTTTGTCCAATATTTCTCCTACAATATACAACATGACGTAACCATGATGGACTTATGCAACACTAAAAAAAGAACCAGTGAATCCTTTACACACTTTTTACAAAGGTGGAGGAAAATATTTTCTACGTATTCAAGAGTTATTCCTGAATCAGAAAAGATGGAAATATTCATTAACAACTTGATACTTGAATTAAACTATGCTTTGCAAATGCAAGATTCACCTAGCTTTGATAGGATGATAAAAAATGCCATCCGTATTGAAGAGGTCATGGTTAAGAAAGGAGAAATCATGCTTCAAAGTGATAGTAAATCTACCAAGTATAACAACAAGCCTAAGTGGTGGAAACAAAACAAGAATTTTGTTGATGATGGAGTGGTAGATGCACCTAATGTTAATCCTAAACCAGCAGTGTTCAATTTGACGAACATGTAAGCAAACATAGAATCCAAGGTAACAACCACAATACCTAAAGCAAACAATGAGAACAACAAGAATAGACCTTAGAATTTTGACCTCAACAAACATTTACTCCTTTGGGAGAACCTCTTGAGATAGTGTTGAAGACACTCTTGGAAAACAAAGTTCTTACAATTCCCAATTCCAAACCATGGGAACCAAAAGTTAAACCAAAATGGTGGGATGATAACTCTTATTGTGTCTTTCACAAGAACATGGGACATAAGACCAATAACTTTGTTAAGATTAAACATGTTATACAAGACCTTATTGAAGGAGGAAATATCAAAATGGAAGGACACATCACTAATGAAAACCATACAACATTTAACAAACCATTTCCTAATTATGAGAAAGGGGAAGCTTCTAAAGGAAAAGGAAACAAATTAAATTACACCTACTCCAATAATGATAATGTGATCAACATGTTGGACATCAAATACGAATCAATCAATGTGATCACTATTAAAGGTGCTAAAGACACATCTACACAATCAAATGTGGTGACTCAAAGTCAAGTACAAGTCACAATAAAAGGAGCTAGTTCCTCATCAAAACAAGCGACATCTTCCAAAAAACCAGTTGTTACAATTCCCAAACCGCCAGCAAGACAAAAATTTACCATTCATGAAACAAACTATAACTTGGTGGATCAATTGCAACAAACCTCTGCTCAAATTTCTATCTTTGAGTTACTCAAAATCTCCTCAGTGCATAGGGAGGTTCTTGAAAAACCCCTACATTCTACAAATGTTCCAAAAGACATTGATGTAGATAAGTTACACGCAAAGGTTAATAATATCTCAACACCACACTATCTCTCTTTTTCAGAAGAAGATGATAGGTAATTAACACATCCACATAACCAACCCTTACACATTGAATTCCTAATTCAAAAATCTTGTGTCAAATGTGTATTGATAGATGAAGGCATAGGGTTGAGCATTTGCACTCTCAATATGATAAAGAAATTAGGAATTTCAGAACAAACCATTGACTCAAGGAGTAAGATAACTATCGAAGCTTATGATGAATAATAAATATCCTCTAAAGGCCTCATTTTTCTACAAATCAGAATAGGAACAGTTGAAATAAATGTGATATGTCAAGTTCTAGATCTACCCCTGGCTTACAACATGCTATTAGGGAGACCTTGGATCCATGAAATGCAAGCAGTACCCTCTACTTACCACCAATGTATCAAATTCCTATATAATGGTGTGGAAGTAACACTTCCTGTAGATGCCAGTTACACTTGCAACAATATCAAAGTAGATAGTATGGTTGCTCATAACAAAGAAGTTCCAAAAGAAGTTGTACCTAAAAATACTAAAGATATGGTGATTAGAATCTTTGGAAAGACATTAAAACTTGAAGAAACAAGTATGGGAGAATACAAGCTAGACATGACCCCGTCATTGACAGAACTTCTTGTATCTCTAAGATCCTATGGGAAACCTTCTTCATCTTTCACACCTACTACATCTAAAGAACCATAAATTCACAAAGCAACTGGCATGGTTAGAGCTTCTACCTCTCAAGAGGATGAAAAAGAAGAAAAATAAGTTTTGGTTTGGCTTTACAAAGGAGAAACAAAAGAAAATGAGGTAAAACATGTGGAGATATCCCTAGAAAAATATGGTAAAGGATATGACCTTCTCAAACAAATGGGATATAAAGGGAAGGGACCTTTAGGAGACAAAGGAAAAGGGCTTGTTGAACCTATACACATGGAATTTAGAAATACCAAAGATAAAACAGGATTAGGTTTCAATAACAAAATTGAAAACCCTACTTCAAGAGATGGTCCAATCTTTGATGAAGACAGTGATGATGAAGAGGAAGTAATAGAACTTGAACCATGGACATCATATGAGAGTTATTACACCTTGGTACCAAGAATCCTAAATATCAAGGAGAGAGATATGTACCTAGTTTTTCGCAAGAGACTCATGTTCCTTTATTATACAAGATGTTATTCCAGAAGTAGAGGAAACAACAGAAAACTTTCCAAAAGTCTTATTGATAGAAGAAGTTCTTGTAGAAATACCCTAAAAAAAAAATTTACATCCTAATTGGGGGCATTTGGTCACAATTTCACATGTCCTAGATTTGCTTCACTTTGATCTACAAGTGGCTAATAGGGTACATCAAGTAACTATTGTTGATGAAATAATAGACTCACATGACTATGAATGGGATGTCCTATCTGATGCTACCATGGACATTGAAGTAGATGTGATTCATAAGTTTTCACTGATATTTCAAAGAGGAGATAGTTCTAACACTTACATAGGATGGATTTCTAATGCGGTACTAGTATCCAAAATAGATAAATCTATCAGGATTTGTACAGACTTTAGAGACTTGAACAAAGCATGTCCTAAAGATGATTTTCCACTGCCAAACATTGATATGATCATAGATTCTTACAGCAGGCTATCAGATGTACTCACTTATGGATGGTTTCTCAGGATATAACTAGATTAAAGTTGCTCTTGAAGACTAAGAGAAGAAAGCATTCACATGTGCATGGCAAAATGTTTGCTGGAATGTTATGTTGTTTAGATTAAAGAATGTTGGTGCTACATACCAAAGAGCCATGACTACCATATTCCATGAAATGATACATAAAAACATGGAGAACTACATGGAAAATACCTTATCAAAGTCAAAAACAAGAACTACTCATATTAAAGACTTGCAGAAGATATTAGATAACATGGAAAAATTCCAACTCAGGCTTAATCCAAAGAAATGTGCATTTGGAGTTCAATCAGGGGAGCTACTAGGGTTTATAGTATTTGCAAAAGGAATTGAGGTAGACCCTAAAAATGTTAAAGCTATGCTAGAAATGTCACCTCCACACAACATTAGTCAAATGAGGACATTACAAGGAAGACTCCAGTCAATCAGGAGATTTATGTCACCACTTGCAGACAGAGCACAACCTTTTAATAAGCTACTACATAAGGGTGTTACCTTCAAATGGGACAAACATTGTGAAAATAAATCCAAATAATTAAAGGATTACTTGGCTACTCCTCCTATTCACATGGCACCCATTCATGGAAATCCATTACTCCTATACATCTCAGCTATGACTACATCGCTGGGAGTATTGTTGGCTCAAGAATATGAAACTAAAAAGGAAAGATAAATCTACTATATTAGCAGAATAATACTATCTTATGAAATCAATTACAATATCATTGAAAAATATTTCTTAGCAGTTGTATTTGCATCACATAAATTGATACATTATATGTTGTCCCATACAGTAAATATTATTGCAAAGATAGATCCTTTGAAATACCTCTTAAGCAAGATAGCATTAACAGGAAGGCTAGGAAGTTGGTCCTGATTTTGAGCGACTTTGATATTGAGTATGTGGATAGAAGGGCTATTAAAGCACAAGTCCTCATTGATAAATTAGTTGATTCACCCTTACAAGATTATACACCTCTGATAATTGAATTTCCAGATGAAACTATAATGCATTTAACTGAACATCCATGGAAGATGTACTTTGATGGTTCTTTCACGCAACAAGGCTCTGGAGCAGGAGTTCTATTCATCACTCCTCAAGGATAAAAAATTCCCAAGGCATACAAATTGATGTTTCCATGCACCAATAACATTTCTTAATATAAAGCATTAGTAAATGGTCTTAAATTGGCTATGGAATGGAAAATCATAGAGTTACATGTGTATGGTGACTCTTAGCTTATTATTAATCAAGTAAATGGAGACTATCATACTAAAAATGAGAAGTTGATGCCTTACAAACAACTAGTTAAAGACTTGAAAAAGTACTTTGTCTTTGTCACATTCCAGCAAATCCCAAGAAAATAAAATAGAGATGCAGATGCTATGGCTACACTGGCATCCTTGTTACAACTAGAAGAACATCAATTCTGCTATGAATTCTTGGTGGAAGAACTATCCTATCCAGCTTTTGATACCCCTAAGTACCAAGTAATTTATGCCTTGGATGCCCAAGATCAATCCCAGTACGCCAAACTTATTACCTATCTAACTGACCAAACTTTACCTGATGGTTTATCAAGGAATGAAAAATGAGCCTTAATTAGGACAACATCGCGTTATGTCCTCATTACTTATAATTTATATAGATGAGGTCTCAATGGTACAATTCTTAGGTATTTAGAACAAGAAGAGTTATATCAAGCATTAAAAGAGGTCCATGAAGGTGTATGTGGATCACACTCAAATGGTTTTCCACTAGCTAAAAAACTGCTAAGAGTTGTCTATTATTGGCCCACGATTGAAAATGATGTTCTATTTTCAAAAACATGTCACAAATGCCAAACACATGGAAAACTCATCCATGCTCCTGCTAGAGAACTCATACCATTTATAATACATCGGCCATTTCATCAATGGGCCTTTGATTTGATTGGACAAATAGATCCTAATTCATCAAGTAGACACAAGTACATCATTATGTCCATTGAGTATTTCACTAAATGGGTCAAATTCATGTCGCTTATCAAAGAAACTAGAAAATAGGCGGCTATGTTTATCTTGAACTACATTATTTGTAGGTATGGGCTACCCTCTTCAATTGTAACAGACAATGGGGTTCAATATAAAAACCAAGACATCAAAGACCTTTGCACACAATTTTACATCACTTAGCATTGTTCTTAAATATATTATCCTCAAGGTAATGGCCAAGCTAAGGCATCTAACAATAACATCCTTAAAATCTTACACCAAACTATGAGTAGGTATAGCAGAGACTAGCATTTGCAACTAAATCTGACACTTTGGGCCTACATAAAAAGTATTCTAACACCAACTGGATCTACGCTATTTTCTTTAGTCTATGGCGTTGAAGAAGTATTACCTATTGAGGTAGAAATTCCATCTTTGCGAGTATCTTTACAAGGTGTTATTACTGATAAACAATACTACATTGATAGGGTAAATGAATTAAAATTACTTGATGAGTGCAGGAAACAAGCGTTTGATCATCTGAAAGGGTACCAAAAATGCATGTCAAAAGGGTGCAATAAAAAGGTCAAACCATGACACTTTCAAGTGGGGGATCTCTTTCTAAAGGAGAATTGGCCAAATAGAGAACAGAAAGGAAAGTTTGAACCTAATTGGCTGGGGCCTTATGTCATTACTACAACCTTTGGGACTAGAGCTTATCAGTTAGCTACACCTGAGGGAGATGTTCTTCTTGATCCTATCAATACTCTATACTTGAAGTGGTTCTACACTTGATATTTGGCTAGCAGAGCCCGTGTAATGAAAATTCTCACAAAATACCAAAAAAATTAGAAAATTGATCCTGAAGAAATCCAAAAATAGTGGAAAAATTCCTGAAAAAAAAGGGTATCCTTGGTGAAAACTTAGAAAATAGGTGCCTTGATACTACAAAAAATTAAAAAAGAAAAATAGAAAAAAAAAATAGAAAAAGAAAAAATTTCCTTGATAAAAACCTAGCAAACAGGCGTATTGGTAGCAAAAATAAAAAGCTTTATCGAGTGGTGAAAACCTGGCAAACATGTGTCACTCAAACTCTATTCTCTATCTATCAATGCACTGATGATACTAATCCTTCATAATCACACCTAGGCTATTTGGTGACTCTGATTCTATACAAATGTCTTATCCTTGCTTGGGATTTGTCTGCATTTATGTCTTAGGAATAGTCATTCTGTACTGGGGCCATCTTTGCTAGAATGTTGAGTTTGTGTCTGTTAGGTTGTCCTAGGTCCTGTCTAGGATGGTTTGCCTCTCAAAATAGTATTTCTCAATACTTGCACCTAAATGTCACTATCACAAACAAAGGTGTTTCTTCAACACCACCTACCTATAACAGACATCATACTAGTGTTTCTCAACACTTTAATCATGAACTTTCAGCAACCTAGTGTTTTTCAATACTTTAATAAAAAAATGTACTAGTGTTTCTCAACACTTTAACCAACTAGTGTTTCTAAACACTACATTGGATTGCAATTACTGACATAGTTAATCTCACATACTCAGACATGAAAAACATATTTCTTAATTCCAAAATTATGATTGGTGAATCTCTATTGCGCTTGAAAAATGAACTCACAGTATTTCTCAATACTACTTAAACACATAGACTAATCCTGGTTTGATTATGACTCTTTTATGTTCCTTTGATAGGAGCATCTAAGTGGTTATAAATTTTCTTTGATTGATTATCAATTGGTGATTGTTATTTCTTCTGATTTACTCCATGACATCTATTTAAAGACAAAGAGTCATAAGGATAGGGGCACACCATTTTCTTGGTTTTCTGTGTAAGGTGATTGTTTCAATGATCCTATAAATTTCACCTAACTTGGATGTTTATGGTAAGGGCTGTCAACATGAGTGGATAGCCACATAAATCTTGATCCTTGTTATGTGTACACTATGGTGAGGTTGAAACAATTTCCTTATCTATTTTCTAAATTAGATTTTCACTAAGGTGTACAAAATATAATGTACCCAAGGATATGAATTTTCAAGTTCATTGTGGGTCACATATCCTACATTACACTTGAACAGAAATTGATTCTTAAAAGTAAAAGGAGATAACTAACTTGTCATCCTGGCTTTTATGTCTTGATTCCTAATTTTATTTCTGACATTGCGTCCAATACACATAGTATTCATACTTTCATGATACCAGTGGGTATTAGTGATAATTGTACTATCAGGTGATGTTCATTACAAAAATGCCCAATGATGATAAAATGCTACAATGTATACAAATCAATGACAGTCCTAAGAGTCTGCATGTAGATGTATTTAAAGATTGCATGGTTCATGTTAAAAAGAGAAAAGCACATAAGGACTTGAGCTTAAAATGATTTCTTGATTCATCTGAAATCCAAGTTAATTACATACATCTATATTACTAATATCAATGTCGTTGCATATCATGGACATAGATTCTGCATTCATAAATGAGAATGAGAAAAGACAAAAAAACAAAGCATTCAAGCATTGCATATTATTTCTACATCCTCAGTGCATCCATACATTTATTTGCATAAAGAAAAACTCAAAAACATTCATTTGCATATTCACTTAGCATCATTTGACACACATTTACATATCAGTAATAAACCAAAAAGCATAAATGATGTCATCACATAATCTAATCTACCTCATCAAAGAGATCAAGATCATAATCACATGTGCATTACATCTTGTTGGTAAAAAGATTGTTTTTTTTCAATAAACTCCCAAATGCCCAAATTTGTAAGAGACAATCATCTATCAACAGTTGGATAATCTATCATTAAATTGATAGATTTCCTCTAAATTGAAAGGTACAACTCCCTTATGAATGATATTCAATGATTTTTTTTATTCCTAAACTAATAGGGTACATTCTTAACCCAAGAACAAAAGAGGAAAACTAAGACAACCCTACACATAACCAACTCGGGCAATGAAATCAATCCTAAACCTAGCCAAATTTGAGAACCCACACATCTTATGACTCCCCGGAATCGGTAATGCAGAATGAATGTTAGTTATGAAAAAAAATGCAAAATGAAATGAAAATGAAGATCAACTATTCTAGTTTCTGCAATATAAATGGATGCAAACACATCTTATTCACAAAACATTCGCTATCTGACTCTAAGATGTAAGATAATGCTCAAAACCCACTACAACAATTCTCTAATTGAAAATAATCAGAAAAACCCTCCTCAAATTCTCTGATTTAAAATAAGATCTCTCTTTGTCATGAACATAACAAATAATGATGCTCTGATCTCTATTGCTTACAACTTATTGTCAAATCTATTACAAAGAAGACCAAAATAGAAACCTCACATGCATAAAATGAAAAATGTAGAAAATACAATGCCCTTCCCCCTACTCTAGCTCTATGTCTTTTTCAGAAAAGAAGAACCCCATACTTTTTCAAAGGTTTTACAATAAATAGTTTTCTCCAGCAACTTTTCTGTTTCTCCCGGTGACTTTTAAGTTTTCATAATTGATTCCTCTTTTTCTTTCTTTCCATTTGAATCATTTTTTTTAACTTCTTTTTTGGCCCTTTGTTCTTTTGATGTATTACTTGACTTAGGATGCCTTTTCAAATTTAATTCTTAAAATATATATTCTATGTGAATAATATAGTCTTCAGATTCTTTAGTTAAACTGCTTTCTATGCGCAACTTTCTCCCTTTTTCCATATTCATTCCACGTATAGGTATTTTTTTATATCTGATGAAGGGTCAGATGAGATGTGTCATTTCACTAATGATAGATGGTAGTAACAAGATATAATGGTGATAGTGTGCCATCACTGCCATTACTTGGACAATTTCCCTTAAGAGGGGTGGAAAATGCAGAGTCGATGTTGGTGTCATTGTAGACAAAAGATCTAAATGTGGTGCATCTTGCTTGCCCAATTGTATGAGCTCAGTGGTTTAGTCCCTTCTTCCCAATGGTACTGTCCATAATAGCTCTTCTAAAGGTACAACTGAGTCACGAGCAGCAATGGTAACAATATTAGCACAAGACACATATCCACTATAGACAGCTTCTAGCCGAGATTTAATGGTGTCTATCACTTCATAACCTCTCATAGAATTTGCATTTGGTCCTGCAGTCTTTTCTTGTGTGAGTGTAGAGGTATCAAGTACTTTGTCTTCATCAAAGGGAGTTTGGTCTTTGCACTAACACATATTTCTTTACATTTAACAAGACAATTCCTTATACTATCGGCCTTGCTTGGATCTTCCATCATGTTTGAAGTTTGGTCTTGATAACATTTTGGGACAATCCACCTATATTTTCACTACCTGTTTACAATCTCCCCTATTTCTGAGGCATTTGGTGTACACCATCACTCCTCATGAATGATTTGATGGGAATTGTGAATATCTTCAAACTTCTATACTCGAGCTTCATCATGTATAATTAGTGACAATCCCTTTTTCTACTAAACGATGACTCTTCCCACCGGGTTAGCCATTCTGATGTTTGTCCTTTATTTTGTTTTGGTTTTTACTGACTCATTGACATCTAGCTCAGGCCTCCATTACAACCATCCATGGTGTCTCAATTGGATTTTACTCTTATTCATCAAATTCAACAGTCACCTCTGTCAACTCTTTTCATCACCTATTTGACTGCATTGATGCTTAAGATCGATGCCCACACATTTTTCACATGGGTTGCTTCTTACTTCCGTCGAGTTGGACCTTATATCAACTTCATCAGCTTTCCATGCTTCCATGGTCGATTAGCTCATCCTTGCACTCGTAACTAGATAGGGAAACCTTTATAAGGCATAATGTCTCAATGACTTTAATTTGGCATATTTTTCAATCTCCACTGCGAAGGGCATAGCAAAAAATGGATTTTCCGCTACGCATTTTTCACTATCAAAATCTCTCCATTCACTGCGAAACATTCAATCTTTGATTTAATAAATGGATTCAATGAATGAACAACCCATACTTGCTCATTTCATTTTCATTACTTCATTTCGCGTGAGAAACACTTACAATCTCACCATATTGGAATTATCATAATGACTTCTCTTCTGGCAGAAAATGACCATTGGAGAGCATTTTCTGCCGCTTAAAAAGTTCCATGATTTTCTTTTCTTTCACACTTTCCTCAAGCTTTGGTCTCATCATTTCATTATTTAGATCAAATTCATTAATCATTTAATTGCAATCTGACTTGTTTGTGCATTGGCAAAAAAGTGAACTTTAGCCGCGATGGTGGAAAAGTCAACTTGGGCTTCTCCTTGGCAGAAAACTTGAAAAGTGCTTCTCCATTGTGGGATTTCGCATTTTTTCTTTAAAATTTTGCACAAGGACCTGAGATTATACTTAATCATGCATCGAGGAAATTTAGGAACTTTAAATCATCCACTTGTAATATCCAATCTAAATCTGCATGCTTGAACCTGTGGATATGAATTTGGATCTGAAACTTACATCTAAACTTCTGAATTTGAACCATTAGCTTTGAATTGGGGCTTCAAATTTGAACTTGAATAATAGAACCTTTCTTCTTTAAAATTTGAACTTTAGACTGGCTGATTTTCATCTGCATATTAATACTTTGAACTTTTTTCTTCATAGCAACATTGTTAGAAGGGAAAAATCCGGGAACACATCAGGGGAAACTTTCACCATGAAATCCAACCTAAAAGGTTCAAAAATTGGGGGACTGGAAGTATGCTTACACATCTAAATATCTATCAAAGAAAAAGAACCCATGAACATATCAAGATCAGAAACAACTATCTTAGATATATGAGATATGGAACAAATCAAAAATGTGGAACTGTCTACAAAAGAGTATCAGAGTATCAGTATAAATTAGATATACATGTATAAAAGTCATGATACAATAAATGATCACAGAAGGATCTAGATAGACAATATACAATATGAAAAAATGTGGGATCAAGATTGGCTGCCACCCTCTCCCTGATCTAGAGGAGGAGGAGGTGGTACAAATGGAGCTGATGGAGGCATAGCCCTCTCAGATTGTTGAGTCATGCATGAAAAAGGCAATTCTTTTTGACCCTATGGAACCGTGACATGATATAAACTGAAGTAATAATATGCTCTTTGTCCCTGGTGAGTAGCTATCCAATCCTAAGTGTCTCCCTCTACCCTGAGGATATTGTTGTATGTTGAATGTAGACCTCTGAATTCAACACAAACACAACATAGTCCTTACATAATCGCTTAATTCACAAAGACAAACATGAATTGTTTTCTCTACAAATTTGATTGAGGTGATCTATTTCCTCCTAATTAGATGTGGATGTTGAGTTTTACCCTCAAAACAAGAGCCAACAACCTGACCATTGCTAACATGGAGGATTTAAGAATGCAAGAAGATGAGAAATGCCAGTATTCTATGAGAAATCTGTAACTAGTCAATGAAAAGAGATGTAATTAAAATAAGAAATTGAATTGCACTAATCTAAGAATGATTTGCAACTACTCTATGGAAGTAAAATGCAATTAAACTAGCAAAAAGAAAATACTCTCAGTCTAGAAATGAAAAGCTTGTAATCTATGAAAGGAATTTTCTCTTGAACTAGAATTGAATTGCTTGTAATCTATGAAAGCTTGAGAACATCAAATTGAAATATTAGATATAGAATTGAATCTTAAATGAAAGCATATATCTTTAATTCCAATTGAAATCTTAGCCTAATTATGAAAAATGAGCTTAAAGCATGAAAATCAAATGTAAATTGCCTATAGTATTGATGCTCTCCAAAAATTCCTCCCTCTAATGAAGAAAATAAGTCCAATTTTATAGAAAACCATGGAAAGAGGATGAAGAGTTTCTTGAAAAGAAACAATCGTCTCTTCATTCTCCATTTGAGACAAATAAGAAAAGATTATTTAAATAAAAGAATGAATTATTGCCACATAAGTGTCCTTTCATATGGAATTATGGAATTCCTTTTTGAGGATAATTCACCCAATAATTAAATAACCTTTCAATTCCTTTTATGTATATTAGCCAAAGGGGATGGAATTGTTTTAATTAAAAGCACTTAGGACTTTAGATTTAAATCAATTAATCATAGATATTTTTAGCTAATAATCATTGAGAATTTAGGAATTAAATGTAATGTCAGATTTATGCAAATTTTGGTTTTTAACATTTGAAACTCAGTCAATTAAAGTCAATTAGGAGAAGAATTTGCCTAGTATAATAGGACTTCAAAGATGAGAAAATGCACCAAAATTGATTGAATTATTAGGTGCCAATTTTGGGGTGTTACATTTTGCCCCTATTTGAATTGATGTGCGAGCAGCACATTGATTCAAAGAATAGTTTGAAGTGAAGATTAGGATCGGGGTTAGGTCACCCCAATGTCCACTGAGAGCTGATGAAGATCTAGGACTATCTTTAGAATCAGGGTTAGATTGCCCCAATACGAAGGTAAGCCCTCTGAGATCCAGGTGAGATTGCCTAGATAACAGTTTAAAGAGTTTTTGAGAGTCATCTTTAGAATGAAGTGTAACTTTTAGGAATTAGGGTTAGATTTCCCTAATACCCAATGAGATTTCAAGAATCTTCTCCAGAATGAATCTTAGTCCCCCAATGTGTAGGTTAGATTTCCCAAAAACTGGTTAGATTGATATCTTTCACAAGACTATCCCCAAAACAAGACTCAACCTTTAGGAATCAGGGTTAGATTGCCCCAATACCTGTCTCAAAAGATAATCAATTTAGGACTGTCTCCAGAACGAAGCATGATCCTTGAGGATCTGAGTTAGATTGCTCAGATACCTAGCAAGATAGATGACGAGATGAAAAGATTCAAGATCATGGAATATCCAATTTTGACCATAAGGTACAAAAAATTGAATATGCCCCAAGTGATGAGATGCCCCTAGCGACAAGGAATTTTGATTCAGATCAGACTGATTCAAGAATAATGCAAAAAGATTCAATGATGCAATCATCCTGCCCCCTCGAGAGAGAAATTGAAAGAAGACACATCATGATGATGAGAGAAAGAAATCACAGAAAAAGATAGATCAAGAGAGAGTAGAATCAATTTAGAGAGATCGAGAGGTCCTGTTGATTAGGTTTGACCATAGTTGACCAGATTTGACTAGAGTTGACTTTGATGAAAAGATTGCAAAAGATGAGAAAATGATAACAAGAGATAATCCTAACAAGAAACCAGCATCAAAAAATTGACTGCATAAGCATATATAGAAGTGTCAGATTTCGATTTCGATCACGAAAATGGATTGAGCATATAGATTAAGATAGAGAGAGAGGATCAAACACTTGTGCAGTCAAGAGGAAGCCATGATGAAAGATGAGGACCTAAGAAGAATGAGAAGATAATGAAGAGAGCACCAAAACTACCATAATGCAAGCCTAAAATGCGAATGCAAGCCTATAATGCAAATGCAAGCCTAAGCTAAATGCAATCCTAGGACTTTGGTTGTTGGACTCATCGTATTTATCATCATCAGGTGCTTTGGATCATCGGAGTCAATACAATTCTTACTGGTGCCACTACAACCATAAGAATATGAATATGACTTTCATTGGATAAAATATAGGAAACGAATGTAAGCACCAAAGGTACAAAAGCCAAGGTGACCTGAACATTGTTTCCAATTTGATGTAGTAAAAGTTCACAAGTAAACAAACAAAGCAATAACAATCAAGGAGATAGTTTCAACCTCCCCTTGGTGTACAAATAAACAAGATCAAGGGATGTGAGGCTTTTCCACCTTAACGCAGAAGCTCTTATCACATACACCCTATTTATTTGACTTTGTCAGATCATCAAAACCACACCAACAAGCAGTAGACAAAGAAAATATCAATAAAATTCATAAGAAAAGACATCATACTAAGAAAGAGTCAATCATATCTTAGCATGTTTCAAAGTTTACGAATGTGTCTATGTTCAAGGTGTTGAAAAACACCGTTGTGCTTGTGGGTGCAATGTGTTTGATTGCTATAAAGAGATGTTTACGTTGCGAGATATCCGAAGTGTGTTGAAAAACACAGATGTGTCCAAAGAGGGTGTTGAAAAACACTATTTGATTAAGGTGTTGAGAAACAATAGTTTGTGCTAGTAGAGAGCTGTCCTTTAGGACTGAGAAGATTACTGACTTAAGTGTAAACCGAAGAGTGATCAAAAATGGGGAGCCATTCCCCCAAGTAATGAATGGATCGAAGCCGAGCAAAATGGCTAGCAAAATAATGCAATAAATCTCAGCAATGTAGCGACAGTAGGTAGACTCGGTGAGAACCACTGGTGACTGTCGCAAGAAATTCTCAAGCATAAAGATTGATAACAAGATCAAAGCATCAGCAGGCAGATGTAGTGAGGACCACTGGTGACTGATGTGAAGAGAGAGTCTCAAGAAGAGATGAAGCACCATGAGGCACTGGTAGGCAGACGCAGTGAGATCCACTGGTGACCGATGCAAAAGGAGAAAGACTCCAAAGATAAGACAATGCCCCCTAGACAAGGAACATGCCCCCGAGTGTGACCAATTTCAATCCATGTGAGATCAAGTAGAATCTCAAAGATGACTGAAAGAAAATGCACACTAAAGAAGGAAAGCAAACTAAAGCTGGAAAGAAAACTAAAGTAGGAAAGCAAAAGATTTTTCATCTTTTTAAAGATTTTACAATTTTTTTAGATTTTTTAAAGATTTGCAATTTTTAGATTTTTAAAAGACTTTGCAATTTTTTGAATTTTAAAAAGATTTTTAGATTTTTAGATTTTTTAAACATTACTCGATCTCAAGCAAGATCACATTGGTATGCCCCCAATGTCTAGCAAGGTGTAGGACATTGCAGATGCATTAGAAAGCTGATGTATGAGACGAATAGCCAATGACAAATGAAAATGGGGAATGCAACCCTCAAAGACAGTCTCCTCAAGATTATCCAAGCTAGGGAAACAAGAATATAGGAAATGTAGGCTCATGGAGCAGTGCTAGAGAGCATATAAGATAATGACCTAATGTCATGAAAGCATGTGGTCCAAAAGAGTGGACATGTCAAGAGACTTTTGAGAAATAGTTTTTCAATTTTGATCAAGACCAAGGGGTCAACTTCATAGGACATAGATATGAAAGTGTAATTAGGATACGGGGTGATGGAGGTATAAGTGCATGTTTTGGATTATAACATGAATGCTCAGAGAAAGGAAGGATAGGCTTGGGATAAGCAAGATCACGATAGGGTAGCATGCAAAAGTGAATAGGTTGATGGAAGGGATCATGAATGTCAAGATACATGTGTGTTCAAGGATAGGCTCAACCTTGTCAAGATCACAGGAAGGAACATGGATGCTCATAGACCAGGTGAATGTAAGATATGATGGGAGAAGATGACATGGAAGGAACTTGCCCCCAAGTGAAAAGTGCAAGTAGGAGGAATTACGCATGATGCCTGTTAGCCAGGTTTTCATCATGGTACTTATCTAAGGTGCCACAAGAAGTGGTTTTCACCATAGGATGAATTGATTTCTCTTTACTTTTGCTACCAAGGCGCCTGTTTACCAGGTTTTCACCAAGGCACTTTTTTATTATATTTTTTTTCTCTCTTTTTTTTTTTTGAATTTATGTAGGACTTAAGCTTTGTGCTCTTTAGATAGTGCTCCTTCGAAGGATATGTTATTGGGGGCCAAGGCCACTAAAAGTATGCTCAAAGATGTTGATAGGAAGATGAAATGGAGGATAAGGAAGATGGAGGCCAAGATTTTATGTAATGGATTGGATGAGAGAAAAAGAAGAAATGTAAGGACCCAATATGGAAGGATAGTAAGTGACAAGATCAACATTGACACACTCCTTGAAGGGTAGTGGATGAATGGAGGAAAAGTGGATGAAATAGCTTGAGACGTTGGTGGATGAGTGGATATGGATCTTGGTACACGAGGACCCAAGATGGAGTCAAAATATGGGAGATGTTTAGATGGAGATGAAGTGGAAGACTTTGGAAGCTTGGATGCCAACTCTGATTGTTCCTTTTTGTTCAAGCCTTTTAAGAGAGACTTGGGAATCCACATAAATTTTTCTTTTCTTTT
>MU221915.1:440047-466559 GCA_018584345.1 Thuja plicata
TACATGTGCACTCACTTCTCAGGCACACCAAGCTTCAAACCCCAAAGGAATTGCTTCCAAAAGGGTTGTTGTCTCTACTAAGAGCCGTAAAAGTGTGGGGCATCTTAGTCGGTCTCTGACCTTCCGCACCAACAAATAGAGGGTTTTTGGATACTAGAACATAGTTTTTAGTAAGGGCATCCATTCAGGTGGTTATACTTGTGGCAGATTAGCTCCGTTATGGAGGCCTCCTAGCCTACAGAAGTTACGTTCTGTAGGTTTTAACGCACCACAAGGGTATTGAGGGAGATCTTCTTCCTGGTATAACACAATCAACACCTGTTCACTGTGACATTAATCATAATGACATTTTTTATATACCGATTTGGAAGTGCTTGGCTTTAGCCTATTACCAGTTGGGCAATCCACTCTCACCGGCTCTATTAAAGCACTCGGGAGGTAGCCACGCTAAAGGATTTGTATGGATTTCTCTTTCACCCAAGATCCACGAAGGTGAGGGGAGAGGATACGTCCATGCAATTCCTTGGGTTTAAAAAAATAGAAGACACTTCAAGCATAATAAGAAAATGACAATAATGCTTCTGGATTTTTGATCATCCCAAAAGGGTGAGAGCATAGTTTCCTAACATTATTTTCATTCCTAAAATAGCAAACAAGTGTTCATTTTAAGAAGTCTTGCATGTGGGTTCCTATTTTATGAAGTCAAAAAATAAGATGCAAGCACAATGTTTTTCTTTCTATCAATCAAAGGTAACCTGCAATAAATATCATCAGTATTTTGTGTTTTAGTCTTCTTGTATAGCGTCTTGCAAACCACTGTTAGGCTATATGCAAAAGATAAGCACATGAACATCAAAGCCAAAGATTAGTCCATATTACCAAAATTATAAAATCATAAAAAAAATCACATATTTAGATAGTAGACAGAAAATTATGCACTTTCAAAAAAAATTGCACAAAAAAAGGTGATCGTATGAGCCTGTACGGAGCTCCAGAAGTTGCAAAAACAAGGATTATGCAGGTATAGTCATGAAAAATAGTGATTTTTGATGAATCTATCAAGAAAAATAAAAAACTAATTCAACCACAATGATCATTGTGAAATTCTACCCAGAATAAAAAAAAATTGCTCAGAAAAAGGAGTTAAAATGAGTGAGATATGCGTGTTTGAAGTTAGGCCTGTCAGCAAGCCTTGCGCGAAGAAATACAAGGCGTCGCGCGAGGAAACGCTAAGCCTCGTGCAAGGAAATGCTAAAATCGCGTGAGGAAATGCAAAATCTCATGCGAGGAAACATAAATCTTGTGTAGGTATGTGAGAAATCTCGTGCGAGAATCCACTGCAGAGTCGTACGGCCTGCCCAGACAGAAATTTGATGCTACAGATTCAATTTTTAGATAAATATAGGTGTATTTGTACTCATTTTAAACTGAAATGACATTTTGAATGCAATGGAAGAGTCAGATTTGGCTCAAAGTGAATGTAAAAAAATACATAAAACAAAATTGACAGTAAACATGTAATATGAGGCTAGGAATTGAATACTCCTGCCCCACGGTGGGTGCCAAAATGTTGTATGTTGAATGTAGACCTCTGAATTCAACACAAACACAACATAGTCCTTACACAATCACTTAATTCACAAAGACAAAAATGAATTGTTTTCTCTACCAATTCGATTGAGGCGACCTGTTGCCTCCTAATTAGATGTGGATGTTGAGTTTTACCCTCAGAACGAGAGCCAACCTGACCATTGCTAACATGGAGGATTTAAGAATGCAAGAAGATGAGAAATGCCATTATTCTATGAGAAATCTGCAACTAGTCAATGAAAAGAGATGCAATTAAAATAAGAAATTGAATTGCACTAATCTAAGAATAATTTGCAACTACTCTATGGAAGTAAAATGCAATTAAACTAGCAAAAAGCAAATATTCTTAGTCTAGAAATGAAAAGCTTGTAATCTATGAAAGGAATTTGCTCTTAAACTAGAATTGAATTGCTTGTAATCTATGAAAGCTTGAGAACATCAAATTGAAATATTAGATATAGAATTGAATCTTAAATGAAAGCATATATCTTTAATTCCAATTGAAATCTTAGCCTAATTATGCAAAATGAGCTTAAAGCATGAAAATCAAATGTAAATTGCCTATAGTATTGATGCTCTCCAAAAGGTCCTCCCTCTAATGAAGAAAATAAGTCCAATTTATAGAAAACCATGGAAAGAGGATGAAGAGTTTCTTGAAAAGAAAAAGTTTTCTCTTCATTCTCCATTTGAGACAAATAAGCAAAGATTATTTAAATATAAGAATGAATTATTGCCACATAAGTGTCCTTTCACATGGAATTATGGAATTCCTTTTTGAGGATAATTCGCCCAATAATTAAATAACCTTTCAATTCCTTTTATGTATATTAGCCAAAGGGGGTGGAATTGATTTAATTAAAAGCACTTAGGACTTTAGATTTAAATGAATTAATCATAGGGATTTTTAGCTAATAATCATTGATAATTTAGGAATTAAATGTAATGTAAGATTTATGCAAATTTGGGTTTTCTGCATTTGAAACTCAGTCAATTAAATTCAATTAGGAGAAGAATTTGCCTATTACAATAGGACTTTGAAGATGAGAAAATGCACCAAAATTGATTGAATTATTAGGTGCCAATTTTGGGGTGTTACAGATATCACCCTGTCTGTCCCTCTCTGCTCTAAGATGATCAAGTTGTGTGTTTATGTCTGATCTGAGCTGCTCAACATGTGAATCCCTATCATCAAGTAAGGCATCTAAAATAGTGATCTATTCTCTGAGCTACTCATGTTCATGCTCACACTATGTCAAAGCGTCACCATATCTGCCTGATGAGAATCTACATGTGTCTTGTCCAAAAGGCCTATCCTGTGACCTATCTTGCTATGCATCCTGCTTAAATTTTTGTTTTTGTTGCTACTATCTGGTCAATAGTGGACCTGGATCTCTCTGGGAAGAAATAAATCTAAGATGAGTCCCCCTCCCACTTCTACTGGAGCCCTCTCCACTCCCTCCCACAACACCTCCACCCCTATCATCTGCATCATGACCATCATCTGTATCATGTCCTCTGTCTAGAGGAGGGCACCATCTCACCTCCCCTATCTCTACCAACATATCTCCACCCACCTCGCCTCTCTCTTTGAGCTCCTCCTCTACCTCTAATAGGTTGATCATCAGGAAGATCATATTCTAATGGGTCCTCAATGGGAGTAACTTCCTCATTGAGAGCTATAAAATGTCGAAATAGATACTATAACATCTCAGGAAGATAACCATCTGATCCACCTACATCTACAACATCTGGAAAAAGGTCCCAACCCACTACAACCATCTCTTTGATAGCCCATTATGCCATCTCATAGACTAAATGGGCACCCAATAATGGCTCCTCATCCTGAATATGTGCATATACTGCTAAATCCTGGCACATGCCCTACACACGGTCGTATTGTCTCATAACCTGAGTCACCAAGAATCGCTCAACAATGTATCCAGTCCTACCAATCAAATACCTACTCTAAAAAAATATGGCATATGTCGCTTGTCAAAAACCCACTCCTCACAGTCAAGGTATGGTCACCATACTACTACAGTCAGATCATCCAATAACATGTGCCAATAGTCTACCTTGCCTAGATGGAGCTTCTAAATCCAACCTGAGTACATATATACATACGGCTACTGATCTAACTATTTTCTGTCAACTATCAGTCATGTAACTGGGATATGATCCTAGGCCCAAAGATGTAATACAAGGATCCCAACAGTCATGTTGCGTGAATAATGGTATACAATCTCATGTAACTCTCTATAAATATAGGCTGATATGTAGCTACCCCATGCAAATCTCTGAGCTAAAACAACCATCTAATCCAATGTCAACCCAACCGACCATGAATCTGTGTTGTCCTCTATCAGGCATAAGGAGGCCTCCAATCAAACCAGCCAAGTATACAGGAAGATGATCGTAATGATCACACATATAGTCCCATGTGAGGTATCGGCGAGCTATGGTATGATCTCCAAAGAATCATCACACTATGGCAATAGCTGTAATAGAAGTGGAATCAAATTGCACCTCTCAACCCATCACAGGCACTCTAAGATTGTGCCACACATCCTCAGGTGTGATGATCATCTCACTTGTTGGGAGATGGAAGGTGTTATTCTTAGAATACCACCTCTCATCCAGAGAGTCAACAACCCTCAATTTACCTTGACGTCAGGTAAATCCCTCAGTGATGATAATCATACACGAGCGAAAACCTCTACCTCATCGTCTGGTGTAGGAGCACGTAGGAAATCCTAAAATCCCTCAAGTTTTGGCTTGTATCTGACCTTAGCCATGTCAAAAAAAAATTTTAAATTGAACCTTAGAAGGTCATGCAAGATGTTTTACTAGGTGGATAGATAGTATCTAATCCAACCTAGTTTAGTTAGGTTTCTTTATTGCAATTTGCATCTAAATGGGAAATATGGCCTAAATGTGTCCTAGACCCTAGCATAGAAGGAAAGATTATTTTCTAGGAATTTATAAGGTTGGTTCATATATCTATAGGGGTTAGAGGCCCTAAAAGATAGGGAGGAGGTATAAATGCAAAGATGCCAAAAGTTGCTCAAAAGTTGTCATGACAACATTTGCAATTTTTGCAAATGTTGCATGCAACTCGACAACTTTGGATTCCCCTCATTGTAGGAGTGGTAAATTAATTAACCAAGACTATAAAAAAGGAGGAATCATCTTAAGGATGTATTGGACCCCTTTCCCAAGGATGAGTTTTTGTAAGCAAGTTTTGAATAGTGAAAAGTGACTGCAATTTTGAGTTAGTGTGATTTTCGAGCATTTGGTATTACAAAGAATTTTAATGGATTGAATCATAAGATCCAACTATAGATTCATGTAGAGGGGTGTGTTATAAGAAATTTTAATTTAGGGTGTTAGTATTTTTGAGTTAGTTTTCTATTTGCAAAAAAAATAGTCCTAAACTAGGTAGTCTGCTGGTGTGATTCAGGGTAACTTTGCTTTCATGGCTACCCCATGAAATTCAACCATGGAAAACACAAAAAGTTGAATGAAATTATTAGGGGAGCCACTTTACATAGTGTATATATAGGTAGGAGGTTAGGAGAGATGTTTTTCTATTTATAAGGTCATGCCCTAGGTGAGTTAGGATAGCCCGATTAGGATCATGACAGGGATAAATCCATTTGCAGAGACAAGGGAGTGTAATAGAAGACTAAACCAAGTGTGGTCCTAGTAATATTAGGGTCTCATAGGTCCCTAGTGTCAATCTCAAAACTTATCCAATCCATCCAGATTGATTTTTGAGAAGAGATTAGAGAGTTGCTAGTAGAGAGCCAAAATAGGCCTAAAAGCCCTACTTTTTAGGATAGTGATGTACAGACAGTTTGGGAACCTTAGACGTTAGAAATATTTTAGGTCTCCAAAAAGGGTATATATATTCCTGATTATTTTTTGGGGTTGTGAGTAATTTTTGGAATTTAATCTAGAAAAACCCTCTGGATAGGGCTAATAGGATCATTAGGCCTAATATGATAGTTTGAAGACAATTTGTGAACTCGACCAAATTGGGTTTGAATACTTATGGGAATGGAGTGGAATGGATGCAAAATGAGCATTCCAAGCCTATACATAGCCCTTGTTGCAAGAGAGAACTTGGTATGAAGGATTTGGCATTGAAATTCTTCAAGCCATAGGAAGCACTGAGACAAAACTATGAGATAGTTGTCCCTTAGAGTGAAACACAAAATTGAAGACTCCTAGAGAAGAGATAGGAGTGGTCCTAAAGAGTTATTGGGATCCTAAGTGGACTAGAAAGAGAAAAGTCTAGTCTAGAAGCATTTGTGTAAGCACACTCTACAAGGTTACTTCTATCAGATTGGTATCAGAGCCTCTTTGGATCAGGCTTGTGGTTAATGTTACAACTAGAGGAATCCATTGGAGATTCAACAAAGGTTACTAATTCTTAATTAGTAAAGAAGGTGGATGAACAAGAGGAGGAGGATAGATTAATCTAAGATAGGCTTTCTCAATTGGAACAAAAAGTGGATGAAGTTGATGTAAAGGCGGATGAAGTTGATGTAAAGCCAGATGAAGTGAAGGATAGAATGGAAGGGAAAGGCAAAGAGGTTGCCCTTGAAGATGAATTCCCTAAACCTAATCCTTTCGTTCAAGAGGAACCATTACTGAAAGCCCTAAAGGCTATGAGTGGTAAAGTATTGGAATGAGTTCCCATTTTCAGTGGCAAAATGGAACCAAATGTAGTCATTGATTGGATAGAAGGACTAGAGAACCATTTTGAGTGTGATGGAATCATAGAGGCTCAAAAAGTGAAGGTTTCTAAAGCAAGATTAAGTGTATCTTCTCTCACTTGGTGGAATTTCATCCAAGATGAGAGAGAGAGAAGGAAGGGAAAAGACCCATTGCTTCATGGAAAGATATGGAAGCAAGAATAAGAGATGCTTACATCCCTGAGGATTATGAAATCCAACTCCACAAGAGAAGACAAGGTCTAAGACAGAAGGACCTAGATGTCAATTCATACACTGAAGAGTTTCAAAGACTCTGTATGAGGTCAAGGATAGAAGAAGATGAGAAAGTGAAACTAGAAAGGTATCTTAATGGCCTCAAATGGACCATTCAAGATGAGATGAGTCTTTTGACTCCAGATACATTTCAGAAATGCCACCAAATTTCTATCAAGGTAGAGGATAAGTTGAAGAAGAAATAAGATTCCAATACTTCAAGAGGAAGACGTAGAGGAAGAGACACCAGAGGACAAAGAAGTGGTTATGGAGGAAGAAGATATGAATCTAAAGGACAATAAGAGACTAAGCTCACTAAACAACATGAAGGAAACTTCAATAGGAGAAGTTCAAGAAGAGAAAGGAACTCTAACAATAGAGGCCACTATTTTGCCAACATGAAGTTTTATCACTGTAGTCAGTTAGGACATCCAGCCTATAGGTGTCCAAAGAAGGGAAGTACCTCTCAAGGAGGTGACAAAAGAGTGAACTATGTTCATGAAGAGACAAGTGGGAACAAGAACCCTGAAGTACCATTGGAATTAGAGGAACAAGAAAACCTTGTGATGAGGAGAACTCTCATAAAAGAACCATTGAAGGAAGAAAGCAGTCAGAGGAGAGCATAATTTAGAGTAAAGTGTAAGATGATGGGCAAGCTATGTAGAGTCATCATAGACTTAGGATCAACTGAAAACATAGTGTCAGAAGAGGTAGTCAATGAGCTGAAAATGATAAGGATACCCCACACCAATCCTTATAAGGTCACTTGGATAAACAAAGGACAACATGTCCTAGTTGATGAACAAGCTTGGGTGGAATTATCGATTGGGAGATATATGGATAAAGTCTTGTGTGATGTCTTACCTATGGACGCATGTCACTTGTTCCTAGGTAGACTATGGAAATTTGACTAGATGGCTATGCATAATGGAGTGAAAAACTCCTACACTTACAAGAAAGAAAATGTGACATACAAAATCCAGTCACTATTGGAGGATGCAGAAGTAAAGTCTACTGGTCCCAATGTTCTCATTGTGGGTGAATAGGAGTTCTTAGAGACTCTAGATGAAGGATGAGGAGTTGTCTTTGCACTAGTGTGAAAGCCAAAGGAAGTTGTAGACAAACCATAAAAGAAGACAGAGCTACCAAAAGAAGTTCAAGAGATGCTAGTAAAGTATCAAGGAATAGTGAGTGGTGGATAGCCAACCACCTTACCACCTAAGAGGTCAGTAAGAAACCAAATAGACCTAATCCTTGGAGCTACCCTACCCAATAAGGTAGCCTATAAAATAACTCCCCAATAGAATGAAGAGATTGCTAGACAAATCCGAGAACTATTAGAACAAGGTCTTATAATAAAGAGCATTAGCCCTTGTGTTGTACCCATAGTCCTAGCACCTAAGAAAGGGAGAACTTGGAGGTTATGTACAGACTCTAGAGAAATAAATAGGATTACCATTAGGTATAGGTTCCCTATCCCTAGGATAGAAGACCTAATGGACCGTCTAGGATGGGCTAGATACTTTACAAAGATAGAATTAAAAAGTGGTTACCACCAGATAAGGGTGAATGAAGGGGATGAGTGGAAAATAGCCTTCAAAACCACATAAGGACTATATGAATGGCTTTTCATGCCATTTGGGTTGCCAAAATCCCCATAAACATTCATGAGGTTGATGAATGAAGTACTTAAAGAGTACAATGGGAAGTTTATAGTGGTATACTTAGATGATATACTCATCTATAGTAAGACAAGGGAGGAGCACCTCAAGCACTTGGAATTGGTTTTTAAGAAGCCGCAGGAGGAGAAGTTGATGATCAACTTAGAAAAGTGTGGGTTCATCAAGAAAGAGTTGGTGTACCTTGCTTTTGTACTATCACAGGGTAACTTAAAAATGGATCCAAGCAAAGTTGAGGTCATCATCAACTGGCCTACTCCAAGGACAAGCACTAAGGTAAGGAGATTTCATGGTCTTGCACAATACTATAGAAAGTTTATTAAACAGTTTAGTGCAATATGTGCTCCTATGTTAGATACAATTAAGGGAGGCATGAAGACCAAGTTTGTTTGGAATGAGCAAGCTAATAATGGTTTTGAACTACTGAAAAATAAGATAGAAACCCAACCAATTTTAGTGTTGCCAAGTTTTGAAAAATTGTTCATAGTGGAGTGTGATGCCAGCAATGTGGCAATTGGAGTAGTCTTAAGCTAGGAGGGAAGACCAGTGGCTTTCCATTCAGATATGTTGATGAAGCTAAGAAGAAATATTCTTCTTATGACCTAGAGATGTATGCTCTAGTCTAGTCATTGAGAAAATGGAGGCATTATCTATTGATAAAGGAGTTTATTGTCTATTCTGAAAACCAGGCATTGAGTTTATTGAACTCACAAGACAAGTTGAGTCATAAGCATATGAGGTGGGTTGAATACCTACAAGCATATACATTCAACATCAAACACAAGAAAGGCTTGCAGAATAAAGTTGTAGATGCTTTCAACAGAAGAGCATTGACCATTCAAGAGATTCAACTGTAGAGAATGGGAATTGACAACTTCAAGGACATGTATGATGAAGATGAGGACTTTGCAGACATCTACAAAGTATGTCAAGAGTATAAAAATCACTTTCATAGTCAATACTGTGAATACACTTTTCTATCTAGTATATTGTTTAAAGGGGGTCACTTGTGTGTCCCTAGGGGGTCTATTAGAATGAATCTCATACAAGAGAATCACAATGGTGCACTTAGTGGACATTTTAGGGTTAACAAAACTCAAGAGTTAGTCCAAAGATTCTATTTTTGGCCCAAGATGAACTTGGATGTGAAGAGATATGGTTAGGGTTGTGTTATCTATCAGAAGGCCAAAGGAACATCTACAAGTGCAGGCCTATATCAACCCTTACCCATTCCCACTAGGCCATGGGAATGTCTAAGCATGGACTTTGTGGTAGTTTTTCCCAAGACTAGACAAGGGATGGATAGTGTCTATGTGATTGTAGAGAGATTTAGTAAGATGGCTCACTTTGTGCCTTGCAAGACAAAAAATGATGTCAGTCAAATAGCTTCTTTATTCTTCAAGGAAGTTGTAAGGATTCATGGTTTACTACTGAGTATAGTGTTTGACATAGACACCAAGTTTATGAGCCACTTTTGGAAGACTCTTTGGTAGAAGTTGGGCACCAACTTATCATTTGGATATGCCTACCATCCTTAGTCAGATGGTCAGATAGAGGTAGTAAATAGGAGCCTTGGAAATATCCTAATATGCTTAACAAAAGAGTATGGTCAGACATGGGACCAACTCATTGCACAAGAAGAATATGCTTATAATGATATTGTGAATAGGACCACATGAAAAAGTCCTTTTGAAATTGTATATGGCATTCATCCTAGAGGCATTCATGAACTCAAGGAACTCAAGGATGGAACTAATGGAAGTGGATATGCTGAGGATTTTTCATATGCTATGCAAGAGGTTCATGAGACATTCAGGAAGACTCTCACTGAGAATACAGAGAAGATCAAGACTAAAGTGGATCAGAGAAGAAGTGATGTCCAATTCAAGATTGGAGATCTAGTAATGGTTCATCTTAATAAGGAAAGACTTTAGAAAGGAGTACGTCACAAACTTTAGATGAGGATAATTGGTCCATGTGTCATCATAGACAAGTATGGAGAAAATTACTACAAGGTGAAACTTCCAGAGGATTTGGGTTTATCACCAGTCTTTAATGTTGCAGACTTGGTACTATACAAAGGTCCAATCCCTGATGCTGATCAAAGTCTGAATGAAGTAATACAAGAGGTTGAAGAACTACATTTTCTACCTACACCAGTCAAACAAGCAAAGATCATTCTTGATTCTAGAGTCTGCAAGAAGACCAGAAAGAAGGAGTATAAGTAACACTTGATCAAATGGAAGGGAAAATATGATGCAGATGCATTATGGATCAAGGAAACTAAGTTTAATAAGTTGGGTGTGTATCTCAACTTACTCAATCCAAGGATGGAATGAAGTCTTTTGTTTAGGGGAGGATGGTGCAGGAGTACCTAGGCAATCCTCAAAGCCCTTAAGTTTTGGCTTGTATCTAACCTTAGCCAAGTCAGAATGTGTGCTTAAATTGGACCTTAGAAGGTCATGCAAGATGTTTTACTAGGTGGGTAGATAGTTAGTATCTAATCCAACCTAGTTTAGTTAGGTTTGTTTATTGCAATTTTGGTCTAAATGGGAAATATGGCCTAAATGTATCCTAGACCCTAGCATAGAAGGAAAGATGCTTTTCTAGGCATTTATGAGTTTGGTTAATCAATATATAGGGGTTAGAGGCCCTAAAAGATAGGGAGGAGGCATAAATGCAAAGATGCCAAAAGTTGCTCAGAAGTTGTCATGACAACATTTGCAATTTTTTGCAAATGTTGCATGCAGCTCGAAAACTTTGGATTCCCCTCATTGTACAAGTGGGAAATTAATGAACCAATCCTATAAAAAAGGAGGAATCATCTTAAGGATTTATTGGACCCATTTCCCGAGGATGAGTTTTTGTAAACAAGTTTTGAATAGTGAAAAGTAACTGCAATTCTGAGTTAGTGTGATTTTTGAGCATTTGGTGTTACAGAGAATTTTAATGGATTGAATCATAACATAAAACTGTGGATAAATGTAGAGAGGTGTTTTATAATAAATTTTCATTTAGGAATATATTCATTTTGAGTTATTTTTCTATCTATAGAAAAATAATCCTAAACTAGATAGTCTGCTGGTGTGATTCAGGGTAACTTTTCTTTCATGGCTCCCCCATGAAATTCAATAGTGGAAAACAAAAAAGGTTGAATGAAATTCTTAGGGGAGCCACTTTATATAGTGTATATAGAGGTAGGAGGTCAGGAGAGATGTTTTTATATTTATAAGGTCATGTCCTAGGTGAGTTAGGACAGCCTAGTTAGGAGCATGAAAGGGATACATCCATTTGCAGAGACAAGGGAGTGTAATGGAGGACTGAACCAAATGTGGTCCTAGTGTTATTAGGGTCTCATACATCCCTAGTGTCAAGCTAAGAGCTTATCCAATCCATCTGGATTGATTTTTGAGAAGAAATCATGGAGTTATTAGTAGAGAGCCAAAATAGGCCTAAAAGCCCTAATTTTTAGGACAGTGATGTACAGACAGTTTGGGAACCTTAGAAATATTTTAGGTCTCCCAAAAGGGTATCTAGATTCATGATTATTTTTTTGGGTTGTGAGTAATTTTTGGTATTTTATCCAGAAAAACCCTCTGGATAGGGCTAATAGGATCATTAGGCCTAATAGGATAGTTTGAAGACAAATTATAAACTTGACCAAATTGGGTTTGAAGACTTATGGGAATGGAGTGGAATGGATGCAGAATGAAAATTCCAAGCCTATACATGGCCCTTGTTGCAACATAAAACTTGGTATGAAGGATTTGGCATTGAAATTCTTCAAGCCATAGTAAGCATTGAGATAAAACTATGAGATAGTTGTCCCTTAGAGTGAAACACAAAATTGAAGACTCCTAGAGAAGAGCTAGGAGTGGTCTTAGGTTTAGTACCTAGATACTAGAGAGGTCCTAAAGAGTTATTGTGATCCTAAGTGGACTAGAAAGAGAAAATTCTAGTCTAGAAGCATTTGTGTAAGAACACTCTACAAGGTTACTTCTATCATCGTTAGTCAAAGATCTAGAAAGAGCAAGGACACAACCAAGGTACGGTCCTTGGAATGATACAATCTCAAAAGGAATATATTTAAGAAAATAGAAATTTTAAGTTCAAATTAGTACTCTATCTAAGGCAACAAAGCAGAAAAACCTATCAACTAAGTGTTTTTTGGTCATTAGACAGAGAAAAATAGTCAAAATTAGAAGAAAACTAAATCCAACATCAGAAATGACTTTTCTCTTATGTGGTGTGATCCATTTTACGGGATGTGATCTACAATTCTCAGGATGTGATGGAGCATCTGAGAAGCGATCCTATTTTTACAGGATGCGACGCAGGATACATCGTGCGACCCTATTCCAACAGGATGCAAAATCATTTAAATCCTATCTAAAATCTACCAAAAGTGATGAAATTGCAAACACGTAGTACAATCCTAAAAATACAGGATGCAACCTGAGATTTTAGGTAGAAACAAGGTGGGACTCAAGATTGACCAGGTGTGACCCTAAACATGAGATGTGACTCAAAACAAAATTGGCTATAACTACTAAAAAAATGCATGAAACTGGAATTTGAAAATTGGAAAAAGTAGGATTTTGAGTACTTACTGGAGGTGGGTAGTCAGTTGGTCACTGATGTCATCGACTGAGCTCAAAATGGTTCTTCTCCATGGGGACCACCATCTTCTCTACTAAGCTCTCTAAATTACCAAGAATAAAAGTGAAAATGAATGGGTAAAAAGTGAATTTTGAGATATATATTTGACTTTTTGAGCTATTTAGGAGCTCCAAAAATCCTCCCAGACAACTGAAACTCAATTTTTTTTCTCTTTTTGATCAATCAAGAATGAAATGGAATGTGCAGAAAATGTTCTACATAGCATAGTAAACATTTTATGACAGTTACCAAAAATGCAGAATTGCTCCATATGTTTCGAATATGATTCACATGCTTTATGCAATCAATTTTCCAGGTTCTATTTCATCAAATTGCACATTATCCATCAAAATCTTGGTCAGACGTCATTTTATCAGACTCAAAATTCACATTTTAACATGATTAACTTGGTAAAATTATGTTTTCTCTTAACACACCTTCGTTTCTCCACTTCTTCTAAATTGATTCATTCTCGATTCAATTGATTAGTTCAAGTGATATATCAGTCTAAATAGGGATTTATTTTTTTTCCTTTGATTTCATTCCTAAGGGGGCATGATGACACTTAAATTAATCAAATTCTTTCTCAAAACAACATTAAAATGACTTCATCATCAAAATACTAAAGGTGTGACAGTTCCTTGACTAAGTCAATGCTATTGGATTGAAGGCTTTGGTTCTCACAAATTGGATATCTTATGTCTACTTTTTCTCAGATTCTTATTAAGCTCCTGATAGCTTTGTACTGATCTTCATTTGATCAAGTTCGAAGTCAGTATTATCAATTCTCAAAATGACAACCAAGTTCAAAATTGGTATTTTTAAGATCTTTGCTTATTGACCTTTGTTCGATCAAGCTTGAAGTCAATTCTATCAGTCTTATCTCAATCAAGTGTGAGACTGATCTCATCAGACATTTTTTTCAATTAAGGGAGAAATTCTCTAACTTGTTGAAGTCAACATCAAAATTTTATTTGAATTAATGTGCTATTCACACATCAATTCAAAGAGGAGAAAATGTAACCACCCTAATTTGGTCTTCTTTGACCATAGACCCTATTTTCCCTAAGTCTGATCATATCCCTAATTATGTCAAGACAATTCTTTGATTTATTGGCATAATTCATTTAAATCAAATTTAAACTCCTAAGTGATTTAATCACTAAATTAAATTAATTGCCTTAGCCAATTAAATCAAATCAATTCAATTCAATCAAAAAAAATAAAAAACATGGCTAAAATTAATTAATAAAAGGAATTAAATAAATTTTAAATTACATTTCCATTTACAAAAGGGAAAGTCAATTCCCTAACCAATGGGAGTTAAATCACTTGGATCACTAAAGATTCAATCTCCACCTCTCTTCCACTTTCAATCCTAACCTCTCATTCACCAAATTCTTCTATAAATAGAATTAATTTTAAGCTCAATGGGCCCTTAATTCTTAATTGTTAATTGCAAACTTATTCTACTAGTATTCTTAGAGATATTTATACATTTTAGCTCATTCTTCATTTGTATTGTTATAATCTTCAATTTTAGAGCTTAAAATTAATATTTCTTGAGCATTTTAGACTAATTCATTTGAATCTTCCATTCTAAGTTGTATATGTCACTGATAAATGCACAATCTAGGGGCAATTATAGCATTATTCACACTCTTCTTAGAGAGGAAGCAATAGGTCACTTTTAGTGATTGATTTTCTTTCTTATTCTTTCTTTTCACTAATATAATGAGTTATTGAAGTGTTGTCTTGTAGATAATAGGTACACAAATAACACACACATGTTGATCTCATAGTCAAGTGGTGCTAACCATGCTATCCTTAGTTCATCTGGTTTGATCAAGGTTATGTCGGTGTCCACCATGAAACAAATGTCATTTTTATATTTATCTACCATTTGTTCTGGTATTCACATCATTTTCTACATTTTGTCCCTAAATCCAATGAAATATTCATCCATAACTGATGTAAAGTTGTCCCCTAGTGACTTGATAAACTCACTAATCTGTATTGTCACTGGTCGAGTAGTGTCCCAATTAACATTATCGACAGATGGGAAGAAGTCTTGAAAGTGAAAAAATATGCACATGATGAGTGAACCGAACTTACATGGGATAGACCTTGTTGATCTGATGGTCCTCATGTTCTCTTCCAATTTCTTCAGTAGAATTTCTTATAGATCCAACTGTAGGCCTTTCTTTACAATTTTATGGGCGATGTCAACAGCTCCACTTGAAATGTTGTTTAATTGGTTGGCTTGGAATATTTTGTAGCCCAATACACATGCACCAAACTTTATTTCTGGATTGGTGATGGAGTTTACCTTTAATCCTCTACCATCCCATATTGCACCTTTCATCTTCTCAATCTTGGGGTGAGAAGGGTGTTTGAGTTCCTTGGCCTTCTCGATCAATGGATAACCAATCATTACGTGTATCACATCCCTAGTTATCTATTTTGTCTCATCTAGTCACATCTTTTGGTCATGTACCCTACTTATTACTATCCTGGTCCACTCAGTTTTAAACTCCTTCGGGAACCTTAGGGAATTTTTCATCCCTTTGACCTTAATGTGTTTATGTTCCTCCTTGATTGTTCCATCTGTGAAAATCCATTTATAAGCTTGTTCTACCTCAAGATCTCCTATCTCAACTATCTTACAATGTATGTATGCTCGAACATCCTTGATGAGAAAAACCCTAGGTGGTATGCTTGAGAATGCTCCAGTGTTGTCGAGTTGTGAGGAAACCTCATGGAAGAATTTTTAATGTGGCTCCTCATAGGTGGAGTTCTTAATCAGTTTGAATTTATTTTCCTTGGCATTCTTGATCTTGGTTACATGGGATGTGGTTGCCATGATTTTAAAAATTTAAGGCTTTTCCCGTAAAACAAACTGTGAGCTCGGTGAATCTAGTTACTCACTTATTCTGTTGTAGCTGTTGAAGATCATAATCTATTGTAGTAGCTAGGAGGGTGTGTGAGTCACTCTATAATCTGGTCGATGTTGGTCACTCTATGCAATACTTCACTATGCTTCTTCGCTCTTAATCTCATGGTGAATAATGAGCTCTTCCATCGCCCTTTTATAGATGATTCCCTAAGTGGTGTCATTAATGCTTTACCCACTTCTCGCTGTTTGAAGACGGAGTTTCTCAGGGAACATACAAACTTCATTCTCGGTGAGAATGCGATGCTCGGGGAAAGTGTCAACTTAATTTTGTTTTCACATGTTCACCGATGGATCTCAGTATATAGGAAAATACTACATTGTCATTTTGCATGATTACCGATGATGCTCGGTTTATACTAGCAACTCAGCTTTTGTATGTTCACCGATAATTCTTGGTAAGCATTGACCAACGAGATTGGATCCACAAATTCATAACAATTAATAACATAGTTCATCTTTATTCATGCTATTTTGGTAATTTATCAATGTATAATGGATTTGATGTAAAATATAGCTTGGTATAGTGCAGTTCCATACTTACTTGTTCTGCTTAGGTGAGGGTGGTGATATCACCATATCCATTGGATAAGGTGTCACCAATTGCATTTCTTGGTATAGCATCATCTGTCTTTGTATCTTTCCTCCACATTTTTTTTCTCATCTTCCTAATGTCTTCGATGGTATTTCCATTGGAAAAGGTGCTTTTCTCTGTTAGTCGGTCTCTGTAATCCTTTCTTAGATGACCAACCCTATGACAATGTAATCATGTCATTCTGGGGTTAGTCCAGCTTCTAGACTTTATTGTCTATTTCCTCATGCAGTTTTCAACTATGTGACCATATCTACCACATTTTGTGCATTTTTTCCAAGTGTTGTAATCCCAAACATATGAGTTACCGACTCTTCTCGGCTGATAAGGATTATCTTTCTCTTTTGGTTTCCATGCTTTCCTTTTCTTTTTCTTGCATTCAAGAGATGTGTGCCCATGTATTTTGCAAGTAGGATGATATTTTTCCATGTAGGATTCCTTCTTTGTTTCTTTCACCTTATATTTACATTCATATGCTTTATGTCCTTTCTTGTTACAGTTATAACAATTTTCTATGAAAGTATATGTGGATTGAGGAATACATTTAGCTATGCTCCTGCAAACATTTGAAGTGTAGCCTGGTTTTCTACAGTGATTGCATGACACCTTCCTTGGTCTTGGATTGTGTAGACATCTTTATGATCAGATTTATTTCATGATTCTCCATGCTCGGTATACCCTAGTCTGGTATTGTTGTTGACTCTTCTTTTTCCATCTAGAAAATCATCCATTCTTTTGGTGCTTTCTTCAACTTTCTTGATCATATTATTGGGTTGTTGCTGAATTCTCACTTCATGCTTAAGTCTTTCATTTTCTTCTCTTAGCTCAAAAATAGCTTTCAATCTCCCATTGATTTCTATGTTCAGTTGGTTTTCCTCATGACTCATAAGAACTATTTGATTGGTGATCTCATGATGATGTTCACTAATTCTTTGTATTTCTGATTCTTTCTCTTGTAGCCTTTCAGTGATCTTCCTCCTATCATCAATAGATAGTGTTCTTTCTTGCTCGTATTGTCTAGCATTATTCATAACCTCAATCATTCTACCCATTTGTGTCTCTTGAATGATTTGCAGTGATTTCACTTGTCCATCCAGATGTTGATTTATTTCATTCATACTTGTGATGCTTCCTTCAGATCTGTCTGATGAATTTCTAGATGTAGATCCTGATGACTCAAATAAATTAGGTATCTCTTATTCATGATAATATGTTTCATTTTAGTGGGATGCCATAACCTTTGTTTCATCTAGTAGCTCTATCATCTTGATTCTTGCTACTTTTTATTTCTCATAGAAGATCTGTATTTCTAACTTCTGATTCTCAATACCTTTGTCTAGCTTATATACCTTTCCATTGTATAATCTATTCTCTCAACTGATTTAAAATTTTCAAACTAAGAGATCTAGCTCTGATACCAATTGTTGGAATAATGGAATGGTGTGTACTGAGAGGAGAGGGGTGAATCAGTACCCTTAAAATTTTTTATCAATTAACCTTTAACCTTTAGTAATAAATTCCTTGCATTACTGAACATATCTGTTAT
Source organism: Thuja plicata (assembly GCA_018584345.1). Lineage (NCBI taxonomy): Eukaryota > Viridiplantae > Streptophyta > Pinopsida > Cupressales > Cupressaceae > Thuja > Thuja plicata. The sequence continues at coordinate 458,061 of MU221915.1, forward strand.
TCTATCTTTGTGTATGTAATATCAATTCATAAAATCAATTTGCATGTAAAAATTTATAAAAACATTCACGAAATGTAATGGCACATCACACAAGATTTGGTAACGCAGAAAACCCCTGTTAAAAGGTAAAAACTATGGTGGGGGTGACACCCACAAAAATTCACTATCTGCAGAATGGAAGGGGTTGGTTAAGGCTTACAAGTTTGACCACTTCTTATGATCTTACCCTATTAGGAGTAACATGTTTAGATTGGTTAAGGGATACTTTTTTAAGAGCTTTAGAAACACTATTTAGTGTGCACTTGGTTAAGAGATTTACAAAAGGATTGTTAAATCCACCTTCTCAAAGGATTTCTTCTATTTGCTACACTTGTTAGAATGTAGTCAAAAATACTTATTGACCCGAGTATATGAAATCTAAAATTTATAAGTATAGATCCTTTAAGTTCACATGTATAATGTATCACCTATTGTGATTGATCAATACCTCTATTCTGCTCACTAGCCTTGAATCTGGTTCTTGATAACCTATTTCATATTTTGTTGTTCTTCTACATAAAACTCTATATCTGATCCATAGATGTGCTCCTCGGCTACAATCATCATCACATCATATTGTTCTGATTGATTACACATCTATTTATACATTAGATTGACCTATTTTAGTTTCACGCTTTACAAAGATAACTCTATGATCAAAGGTTTACAACTTGACCTTGATCTCCTAGTTTGCATGTTTACAATATGTTATACTGATTAAAACAATTACATTTACTTTTCTTGTCCCTCAATAAAAATTTTTAAATATGTGCTTTAAAGCTAAATATAAAACTTAATTGTTTTATCTAACGTGTAAGTCAGATCCACATTTCTCAGAATAAAACTATCTCTTGATAGACTGGTGCTTAGGTTTTTCTTTAGTCTATTTTTTGGTGTAGACTATACACTTGTCTTTTGGGTTCCTCTATTGCCTACTCTATCATTTTAAACTTTTGATTGCTCTGTTGGGTTCCTCTGTAAACTTCTATTGTCGGTTTACACAGTGATCTATCTTTCGGTGAAGACTAGTTTCGGTGACCTTTGCAAAACTATTGTATTGGGTTGCACTGTAAACTCTCTTTTGGTGATCATGTACCAATGGTTCAAAAATTATTTCCTTTTCATACTAATGGAAAACTATGATCATCATTATATATTTATTTTATTCACAATTTTTCTTTCTTGTTACATAATATATTGTAAAGTCTCATGTTTATATATTTTTATGTCTTGAATGTCTTGTAGGTGGTTGTCATCTAATGAAATCTATAAAGAAGATATAAATAATTGGAAGAGAAGAATTCATCATCTAATGTCTGAAATTAAAAAGTGTCTACCTTCAACCTTTTTCAATGCACAAGAACACTACCTCATACACCAAGTTGAGATGATTGAATTGTGTGGACCCGTATACACTCGGTCAATGTGGATGGTTGAGAGGCACTTGAAATTTTTGAAGGCTTTGGTTCAAAAAGAAGATTGTCTTGAGGGTTCTATGGTGGAGGGATATATGGTATACCAAACTATGGTATACATTTCTGAATATATTCCTAAGCTTGCAGCAAAGATCCATATAAATCGCATTTGGGATCTCGACACCATTAGAAAATTTGAAGGGGAGTACTTGGTGGGGAAAGGTAGATTGAGAAAAATGAGAGGTAATAAATTATAAGATGTTATTGTAGATTTTAATTAACTCTTAACCTTCAAAATTAATTGGTTATAAGTCATCTATTTATATTTTTTACAGCTGCTCGAGAGTGGGATGCAATACATTTGTATATTGAAAAAAATAAAGATTAGATGACGGCAAGGATTGAATGATGTCATCATTTAGGTCGCACATTAACATGGGAAGTTGTGTCTTCATTGATTAAAGAATCTCATCGTAATGGAGATCTAAATGTTATGCAAAGGGAAATAGATTTAGCATATGGTTTAAGAGATTTCTAGGTATGTATAAATTTGTTAATCACATGTATGTTTATGAACTCCCGATGCAATAATTTATACATGTTTGACATATTTTTTCAGGTCAAACACCACAAGGCTATGTTTTTCAATGGTCATAAATTTTGCATCAAAAAGTTGGATGACACAAAGAAAACTTGTGATTTTGTAATAAGTTTAGTCTTTCAAGTGACTAATATTTCATCTAGAAATGACTTACATCCTCGAGAGTCTGAAAATTGATACTATGGCATTTTGGATGTTATACTTGAGTGTGACTTTAATTCCTTCATATTAGTTCTCTTCGTCGTCAGATGGTATAGGGTACAACTTAATCAAAATGATCCTGATAGAACTGTTATTAAACATGACAATGGATTTTTAATGATTAATACAAGGTGATTTGAGCCAGTTGGGGATGAGCCTTATGTTCTTCCAAGCCAATGTGAGTAGGTATTTTACTCAGAGGTTCCACATAAATTAGGTTGGTCATTTGTTGTTAGACATGATCCAAGAGGAAGATTGCTAAGGTATAATGCGATGGAAGAAGAAGATCGCGAACAACTATAAGATGATGTAGATGATGATCATGAATGACAGTTAGTCGATGATGTTCCTGATGCAAATTTTCTTGAAGAAGAAGAAGAAGAAGAAGATGATGATGATGATGATGATGATGATGATGATGATGATGATGATGATGATGATGATGATGATGACAATGATGAATATAATGACAATGATGGTGGTGGTAATGATGTCGATGACGAAAATGATCATGGTGATGAGTTGGATGAAGAAGAAGATAAATGACATGAATGAAATGTACAGTTATGTGATCACTTCTTAATCTATTTAATATTGATTTCTTGATAGAAATGTACAGTTATGTGATCAATGCTTAATCTAATTAATTTTTGATGTACCTTTTAATGTTTTTAATTCATATGGGATGCTTATGGTTTTTAATGTACTTACTATATATTTTTGAGTATATATATCATGAATTTTTCAGCTAACATAAGATAATTGAATTACATATTTAGGTACTTGAACCCCTTTCACGAGCATCCCACACAGTCTCATGGATCGATAGGTATAAGTCAATACACCCTATAGAGATTAATGTTTTTAACAATTTGCAAAATATCTCACATTACTTTCTATCTCTCTCATTTGATGGTGTGCAGGTAGTAGCAAATAGGTATTTTTCAGATGTGTCTTCTTTGAGAAAAGGAAATATAGGAATGGAAGAAGAAAGTGAGTCATGTAGTATGAATGAATTAGGAAGATCAACTAGAGGTCAAAAGACTAGAAGGAAATTCAATAAACGCGTGAAATTTTTCCTTGCTCAAGTGGGGTCATGTTCTTATGATGATGAGAGAAAAGGCAACATTGAGGTGCCCTTTAGGTACCAATATCTATAAAAATAATGGGTCCCCAAGGAACTTCCTCCAATAAACAATGATTTTAGTGTTAAAGGCAAGATATATCGTATTGCACCATCATCAATACATGGTTTGGACCTATTTTCCATGGATAGAATAAAGGTCTCTTACAACAAAGTTGTCAAATTCATGGAGTATGTTGGACCTTCTTACGATTACAAAATTTGGATGTGAAATTTTCAATAAAAAAAAACTATGTGTAGGTATGCACTCTCGAAAAATTATATTCAACAAAAAGACAATGAGAAAAGTAAAAGAGTGGATATATACATTGATGGAAGGCCAAAAGCATCAGGGAATATTGTAGGTTTTATAAATAGCATGTGACCTCTGTCAACTATTAAGCAACCTAATTGCATATTTGAGGTGCGTGAGGGAAATCATGTATTTATATGTGAGATAAAATCAATACGTGTGGGGGAAGAGCTACTTATTGATTACAATTTGAATCACATAGATATAAACAATGTCACTATCATGGGGGTGCAAGTAAGTAGTATGTACCATTAAATAATTGAGATTTTTTGCCAGCCACATCTAGAAAGTCTCCTCACTATCCACCTCATCTCTATCATCATCTTCTAATCAAATTTATTAATCTAGTCCTTTCTAATTATTGGTTAAATTTAAATAATAACACAGGGCCACAATATGGAACAGCCACATAGAGGGGACAATGATGATCCTGTAGGCACTTCTTCCCAGCAGGTAAACATCTTTGTTATTGTACTACAAATTAGATAGAAGAAAAATGTTAAATAGTGTTTTTTATTATGTTCTTGTCATCACTGTTTTAGATTAATTCTAATAGTATTAGTAATATTGTTGTCACAAATAGGTGATCAACAAAGAAAGGGAAAGGAACTCGTAGTCCCTTGGGAGGAGTCCTTTGACAAGGACCTAGGTGTTGATTTCAGTATTTGTGATGACCCGGCCTCTGCAATTAAAAAATGCCTCAAAAAAATTGGAAAAAGAGTGGCTAAATTGGCATCTATATTCCCTCCGACTCTTAATTCACAAAAGAGGGAAATTAAATTGATGTACCTATCTCAAAATTACAAAGTAAGTATTAATGTAATTTTTAATTATAACAAAAGTTCAATAATAGTTTTTATGTTATACTAGTCTTTTATGTCATTAAAAAATAAGCGGATGTGTTGCTTTTACAGCTTTTTCTATAATTTTGATCCTTGGGGCCATGATGAGGGTACTCTAGGTGGTTCAGGTAGATCGTATGTTGGAATATATTTTTTTTACGCTATAAAAATATTGTCCATGCTAATCACTTCTTTTATTATACTATAACAATCTTATTCTTCAGTGCCTGTCAATGATTATTTACCATTGCCGCCTCATACGATGACAGGCTCATATGTAGTGCCTCCTACAATGTCAAAAATGCATAGCATGGCCATAGACACCATGGCACCATATACTCGTAAATACATTTTATTTTCTCTATCATTATATATGTTTATTTCCCTTGAAGCATTCTTACTTAGGGTCATTTCATAATAGATTCAATTTATGTAGCATGAGATGCATCACATGATGATGAATTTCCTGGATGTACTTGTATTCCTAGTATGGGAACGGTGAAGGATTGTATATTGCTTGTGAGTGATAAAGAAGGAGTTCCCTTGAAAATAGAAAAAATTCTAGGTACTTGAAATATTGTGTTGGCAAGTTGAATTCCTAAGGAAGCATGACTTATTTTGTGTTGTCAATCATGGCAACAAAGTCATACTAAGTTTCTATCAAAGATAACTTAGAAGATAAAATGACTAAGTACAGAATACAGAGCAGACAAACAGATACAGAGATCAGCACATCAGTGCGCATGTTAGAGACCACACCAGATCAGGTGTGCTTAGGTATATACTCTATGGTGTATATACATGCTATATCCAAATGCGCAAGATATGAAACTTTAGTATGAAAAAGTTACAGACAGATTAGTACACTGCAATCTAGGAAATAGTCCAGAATACAAAACACAGAAGCCGACTACTATTTTGGTCAACGTGTATTATTTTGTGATGTTAAGGCTAAGAATCTTTAGTTATAATTTTGTAATGGTGTAATTAATTTTTTTGTAAACATGCTTGAGCCGACTTGTTTGGAAGTGTTGTATATTTTGTTAATGAGGCCGACTAAGTGTTATGTTTTGGGTCACGCCTATTCATTTGTAAAGATATAAGTATGTAGTGTATTGTTATGTTACAGCGTGCAAGTGAAGTCAATTATTGTGCAAGAAGAAGTTACAGAGGTACTATATAATGAAGTCAGAAGATGATATATCTCTTTAAGGAGTAAGAGCATCCATGCATACACGGAACTGATCAGACAACAGTGTCACTACAGCAGCTCATTTTTGATATAGTGCATATCAACATTCAGAGGGTTGTAGCCTTCATATTATTGGGCAGTGAGCCTAGGAAGTGATCCATCCACCCCTAACAGGGTTATTTTAAAAGACTCCTAACAAAGTTAGACCCTTAACCAGGTTAATGTACTCAATTTGTAAAGACTATTTCTAACAGGGCAAAGGAACTTTAACAGGTTCATTATACCTAGTACAATATTTTTTGGGTAATAATCCCCACCAGATTTTTCCTCTGATCAAGGTTCTCCATAATCAAATCATGTGTTATGTGTTCTTGTGTTAAGATTTTTGAATGCATATTTGTTTTATATTTAATTGGCTGAAATATAAATAATTGATAAACACTGATTCACCCCCCCCCCCTCTCAGTGTTTCTAACAATTGGTATTANATAAATAATTGATAAACACTGATTCCCCCCCCCCCCCTCTCAGTGTTTCTAACAATTGGTATTAGAGCTCTAGTCCTTTGAAAGAAAGTTTAACCACTTGAGGAGATCATGGACTCAACTAAAGAAAAACATTTGAAAAAGAATCTTGAAGGAGCTCTTGAAGATCTTGACAGATCTGAGAAGGAAAATGAAGAACTAAGATTAAAAAATGAAGGCTCCCAAATACTTATTAAAAGGCTAAGAAAAGATCTGAAAGATTGTTCTACAAGTGATCTAGGACAAATGGTCAAAAAGATTAATGAAGAAAATAGATCTCTAAAAGATAAACTTGAAGATCTGGAGGAACAGCTTACAGATAACCAAAACAGCATTGAAGACAAGATCAAAGAAAGTAAACAATTGGAAGATGAACTTATACAGGCAAACATGAAAATCCTAGAATTGGAGAACATGAAGAAGAAGTTGGAATATGAATTAACAGAAGCAAAGGATAAGATTGATAAACTCCACACAAGTTCTTATTTGATTCAATCCCAGCTCAATGCACAAAGAAAAAAGTGAAACACTTCTGGTCTTGGATTCAGTACAGCACAAGATGAAATCAAATCATCACAAGAGAAAGGAAAAACACTTGAAGCATCTTCAAAATCTAAGAAGGCTGGAGATACTACAGAGGTTATATCTGAACCACAAAAAGGGGAAATTAGAAAATTTAACAAAACTTGTTATGCATGCAATAAACATGGGCATTTGGCAAGAGATTGCAAAGAGGTAAGACCTTTTAATGGTTACTATTTCTCTTGTAATAAATTTGGTCACATGGCTATACATTGTAGAACTCAGTCATAGCAAAATCAAAGAAGAATGAATCAAAACAATCAGAGAAATCAATCTCAAAATAATTTGCAGAACATTACATGTCAGATATGCAACTACAATGGACACATAGCAAAACAATGCAACATGATGAAGAAAAACATTAGACTCCCTATCATTTGTCACACATGTGGAAACGCTGGACATATCACAAGGTTTTGCAGATCCAAAACTCAAAAACAAGAAGATCCCAAAAAGTCTCTATTTGAAGAGAAAGGAGAAGTCAATTTTGTCAAAGCAAATGAAGATTCAAGCAAAGTTTGGTTTGAATTAAAGAAGGACAAAGATGTTGACAAAGTATTTGATGCATCCACAATGGACGCACCCTCTACTTCTACCTGAATAGACCTTCCTAGTCTTAGGGGGAGCTATTCTAGCTCAGAACCCTTGTGCGGTTGGTTTACTCACTTCTGAGTATGCGCCTTTGGATTCATGATTAAAATCTCAGATTATAGGTTTATGCATTCACGCATTATCTATATTGCATCGGGATCAAAGTTTAAAAATCTCTATGTATGGTTGCAACCATTAAATGTGGCAGATCATATAAAAAGAAGTTCATAGTCGATCATTCTCACATTTACATTCAAAGAGAAAGAAATTCAAAAGCCTTGGAGCACTAAGACATCCAGGCATGAAGGCATAGCAATTTGAAGCTTGGAACGAATGGTTAATCAGTTTGAAATGAAGCCCTAGCCATCACGCTGTTTTAGAATTTCATGGAAACCCTACTTAAACGATCACCAAGTAAGTAATGGTGACCCCAATTATATTTGATGTAGCAGAAAGGAAGAGATTCATATTTAAAAAGAATATGTTCAAGTCTATATTGGATGATGTGGACGGAGCTTTCTCTAAAACCTCGATTGGGGTTGTTCACGTGGAAGATATCTATGCGCACATTTACTGCAAGAAGGAATCACTAGGAGATGATAATATAGCTTCTCACATGGCATCAATGCTGAATAAGGACTTCACATTCAAAGATGAGTTCGCGCACCTACAAGATAACCCTATTATTGAGTATTTGAATGCGCATGAGTTTGAAGAACTAGAATGGGTAAAAATCCTATTGAGCATAATGCATGATGATCAATTTTGGATTGGTGATGTCCCTGTCTGTATCACCATAGAATTAATCCATCAATTGATAGGACTTCCAATGATTGGACCTATGCTTCCCACTGGTAAAGATGTTAAGAAGCAGATTGAGAAAGTTTGTTTGTCAAAAAGTGACAGGCGTGGTATGAAAGTAGACCCCATCAAGGAAGACAACATAAAGCTCATGACTATGATACTTGGATACAAGTTTCACCATGCAAGCAGGTTGAATAGTGTATTTGCAGCAACAGTCCTTGCAGCAATCAGAATAGTAAAGGATAACACCTAGTACAACCTTTGTGAGGTCT
>MU221915.1:483238-493505 GCA_018584345.1 Thuja plicata
TATAATTAAATAATTAATTCAACTATAATCCATTAAATCATAGAATATGGAAAATCACTCAATAATCCAAAAATCACCTAAAAGCATAATCAAGCAAAACACACACATACTCAAGAGAGAGGGTATTCGAATTTTGTCAACCTAGATGAATCCAGATAGGGTAGTCATACTAAAACTCATCCAACATGAGGATGATTAGGCTTAGGTTAGGGTTTCGGATCTATATGTTACCTCCCCTCTTTACCATTGAGATGAATATTTATGAGCACGCTCACTCCTGCTAATTCAGGGAAGACGATGCCCTGTACCTGTAATCTTGTCATCAAAAGAACACGTATGTACATACATAATATAATATCACAACCAATGATAAGGATCAGTCAAACGTGTGGATCTCGCCGAAGCAAGTAACTACGTCTCCGTCCTCTACCACAACAACATGCAAACAAATACATAAACATGATAACCATACACATGCAAGTATGGGGTAAGTACAACATAATAAAAACATAAATTATCACATCATGATAATATCCATAACATCATAATCAATAGTCACCATCAACTGAAAGAATAGTAGCTCTCATGAAAGTAGCCTAAGAGAATCTGGACAATCAACTGAAACCAATTCCTAAAAGAGTACAGCATCACAACTAAAAAAGAAAAACATGAATGGGTATTACATCCACCCCCCTAGGATTAGGCTTACTCCTAGAAGCCCATAAATAAGTAGGGATATAAATCTCGTAATCTAGCTACATCCTCCCAAGTCACTGAAGTCTCATCATTTGGGTCCCATTGGACCCTTACCTGCTCTATGGTGTGACACCTGAGGGTCACACCCCGCTACTCCAGAATACGTATTGGCTCCAAAGCCAGCTACCCATCCTTGACCTGTAATGCATTCCAATCAAGTACATGCATAATGTCAGGTATATGTCTCCTAAGAACTGAAACATGAAAAACATCATGGATGCATGAAAGGCTAGGTGGCAAAGAAAGTCAATAAGCAACTGGTCCTATCCTCTCTAGGATCTCAAACGGTCCCACAAAATGAGGTGCCAAATTTGAACCCTTTCCATAACGGATCAGACTCTTCCATGGGTGCACTCTCAGGAACACTCTATCTTTAACTACGAACTGCCTATCCACCTTGTGAGCATCTGCATACTTCTTATGTCTATCCTATGTAGTCACTAAATGCTCACAAATCCTCACTACCTATTGCTCCATGTCTCAAAGCATCTCAGGAAAAAGAAGAATACAATCCTCTAATCTGTCCCAGCTCAAAGGCGTATGGCAAGGATGGCCATACAATGCCTAAAAAGGTGTCATGCCAATGGAACTATGATATCCATTGTTATATGTAAACTCCACTAGGTACAAGTAGTCCTCCCAGTGAGTCTGTCTGTCCATGACATACATCCTCAACATGTCCTCTAGAACCTGGCTCACCCGCTCCATCTATCCATCAGTCTCAGGATGATACGCTAAATTGAAATTTACCTGAGAACCTAAATCATACTGTAAATATGTTTAAAAGGTTGAGGTAAAAATAGGATCTCGATCCGATATAATATGGAGAGGAATGCCATGAAGTCTCAAAATGTCTTGCATGAAGATTCAGGCTATAGAAGCTGCTGTATATGATGACCTCATCGATGAGAAATGAGCCACCTTGGTTAACTGATCAATGGTCACATGGTAGCATCATGTCTGCGAGGAGTCATAGGCAATCCAACTATGAAATCCATAGATATAATGTCCCACTTCCATGATGGAATGAGATTAGGCTAAAGAAGCCCTGTTGGATGCTGGTGATCTGCCTTGACCCTTTGACACTCTAAACACCTAGCCACAAAGTCTGCAATCTCCCTCTTCATACCAACCCAATGATAGAGCTATCAAAGATTTGCGTGCATCTTCTTGACACCTAGATGTGCCGAATAGGGTGTACGATGAGCCTCAGATAACACTAATGTATGCAAATCATCCAATGGTGGTACATAGATCTGGCTCATATGACACAACAAACCATCTAAATCCAAATCATATCTAGAGAATCTGCCCTCTAAAAGTCTCCCTGACTCTATCTCAACTTTCACCTCCTGATACAAGGTATCTCTAAGAAGTGACTGGAGTATCCTACTCCTCAAGTCCACGCTAAGAGTCAATGCTAGAATGGCCCATCGCTTGCAACTCAATGCATCTGCAACCATGTTTTCCTTTCCCTAAATATACTTTATCTCAAAGTCATACTCGCAAAGGAATTCCATCCACCTTCTCTGTCTAGCATTCATATTAGGCTGGGTAAAGATATACTGAAGGCTACGATGATCGCTATGAAGCTCAAATCATTTTCCCAAAAGAAAATGTCTCCATCATATGAAAACATGGACAACCACAACTAGCTCTAAATCATGAGTATTGTAGTTAAGCTCATGATCCTTGATTTTGTGAGACTCATAGGCAATCACTCACCCATCTTGCATGAGAATTGCTCCAATACCTTCAAATGATGCATCAGCGCATACAACAAAATCTCCCACTGGATCAAGCACAACTAGGATAGGTGCACTGATCAAACACACCTTGAGACTTTGAAAAGCCTCCTCACACTTCTATGTCCATACAAACTTCTTCCCTTTCCGCTGAAGAGAAGTAATAGGATGTGCCACCCTAGAGAAGTTCTTCACAAACCTGCAATAGTATCCCGCAAGACCCATGAAACTGCCCACCTCAGACACATTAGTGGGTGCTGGCCACTCCACAATAGCATGAATCTTTGAAGGATCTACTGAGATACCTTCTCCAGAAATGACATGACCAAGATACTAAACCTTAATCTGGAAGAAATCACACTTAGTCAGATTGGCATAAATTTGATTCTTCCTAAGGCACTCCAGAACCTGCCGAAGATGCTCTTCATGCTCCTCCATGGATCTAGAGTAAATCAATATATCATCCAGGAAGATGATAAAAAAGGGATCTAGGTACTCTTGAAACACTCCATTCATCAAACACATGAACACCGATGGAGCATTCATCAACCCAAATGGAACCACTATGAACTCATAATGTCCATAGCATGTACGGAATGTTGTCTTGTGGATATCAGCATCCTCAATCCGTAACTGGTGGTATCCTGACTTCAGATCAATCTTAGAGAACACCTTGGCTCCCTTGATCTGATCAAATAAGTCATCAATGCGTGGAAATGGGTACATTTTTTATACCATTACCTTGTTCAACTGTCTATAGTCGATACACAAGCGTAATGATCCATCCTTCTTCTTCACGAAGAGGAAAAGTGCACCCCAAGGAGAAACACTAGGGTAGATGCTCCCCTTTGCCAACAACTCCTCTAACTACAACTTTAACTCACTCAACTTGTGAGAAACCATACGATATTTTTCTCTAGATATAGGCTCTCCTCCTAGCACAAGCTCTATGCGGAAGTCTAGTTCATGTTTCGGTGGCATGCCTAGAATCTCATCAGGGAATACATCAATAAATTCCTGTAGTATAGGATGATCCAAAGCCTTGACTTTTCTTTCCATACCATCTACCTCATACATAGATACTACATACATATGACAACCCTTTCGCATACATCGCTTTAGTTGCATAGTGGATATCATGCGAAGGGATATGGGTCAAGGAATCCCCATAATGTGACACTCACTGCCAGCATCATCCTTGCAAAGGATGATCTTCTCTCTACAATTGATCTCAGCTCCATGAGCTCCCAACCAGTCCATTCCCAAGACAATCCCATATGACCCCAAAGGAATCACACATAGGTCAACTGAGGTAATGAACTTCCCTAGGTTCAGTTCACAACCATGAACCAAGGAATCTGTAGTTACCCTAGCCCCTGAGGCTAGTTCCACCTGCCAACCTAACACTTGCTTTGCAGCCACTAGCCCATAATGCTCAATAAGGAAAGGTGAAATAAATAAGTTGATCACTCCTAAATCAAATAGAATAGAAATGGAAGTACCCTGGATAGTACCTAAAGTCTCATTGACTATGCCCTGATGCTTTGTCTTCCTCTGATCAAGAGCTACAAACACTCTATGTGAACCTCCTCCTATAGTAGGCTCTGAGGCTGCTGGCCTTTGTGTAGAAAACTATAGTTCTCTTTGTGTAAAATTCACTATAATGTGGCCAAACTGACCATAGATGAAACACCCTATGCCTCTAAAATTGCCTATCCCATTGGAGGGTGCACTAGATTGATGGACACTCCCTCAACTCACACTAGGTTGTGCCTTCTGAGCTGGCTGGTTGGACTGATTACACCTATGGCCCTGTCCACTCCTAACGCTTCTACCACTCTGGGTAGGAGGTGCAGCCTTTTGTTGCTGATGCTGACTCTGGCTCTAGTTCTAATTACCTCTATAATAACTAGATGGCTTTTTGAAGTTCCCAGCATCCTGCAACTAGTTACCTCTATAACCTACTCCAGAAGCTCCACTAGCCTGACCACCCTGTTAACTCCCATGGCATGCTACCAAATTTGCCTCTATTAAAGTAGCCTTAATCACCACAGCTCATAGGTCCATTGGCTCAAAGAGCTTCACAACCCCTATGATGCAGGCATTAAGCCCTTGTACAAAGTTTTGTACCAATAATGCGGTATCCTCGCTATATCCAGCATACTACTTGAGCTCGTAAAAATGATGCTCATACTGCTCCACAGTCAATGTCAGTTGTCTAAGATTATGAAACTTGTCAACCCTCTGCTATCTCCACTAATCATATAGGAACCTCTCTCTAAAGTTCTTGAGAAAGAGTTCCCAAGTAATAGTGTCCATATGGAGTCCTAGCTTCTGCTCCTCAATCTTCCACCAAATAGCCGCAAAATGTGTCAACTGCATCATGGTGTATCTCACTTTAGTATTACTACTAAAGGGATGCATCGTGAAGACTCTATCCAAAGCTATCAACCAAGTCTCTGCCTCTAAATCATAATCCTGTCCAGCAAAAGGAATGGCCTTTCCTCTCGTCAGGTCTCTCATGTGGTTGGCTGCAACCACTGTTGGATCCACTAAAATAGTCCTCCCACGAGGGCTCCTGGATCTCTCCCTCTATCTCTCCTCCTGCTGGGAGTGATGAGATGCCTCTCACTCCACTCTGGCTCTCTCAGGAAGGTGATCTAGGATAGCCTGAAGGATCTGCCTAGTATTCATGCCCCCAGACTCATCTTGATCCTCTCTCATATGTTCACCCCTGTCCTGATGCTGATCACTCTCCTGTCTAACACTAGTAGAGGAGCTAGCCTATCGACCTCCCCCATGGGAACCAGACCTACCCCTACCATGACCTCTATCTTCTTGTGTCTTAGGCATAATTCCTGAATCAAATAGAGATAGATACAACATTCACCACATAGCTTGAAACATAATCTAAAGAATGAATAAACCATAAAGCAACAATTTAAAAAAAAATGTGTTGTATGTCTATGTTTTAGTTTCAAGTTCAAGCTAGACACAACCTAATGGGCGTACAATTTCCAGAGTTCCTATTGTAGAAACTAGAGCTCTGATATCAAATATAACGCCCTGCTAGGGAACCCAAGAGAGATTAACCTAGTACATGTCACTATGTGTGCTGAATAATTTTTTTTTAAAGTTAACATAAAGAAACATACATTCATGTGGAAGCAATTACCATTTATACAAATTTCTTACACTCACATAGATTACATGACTCAAGGGTTCCATGATGTTGAATTACTTATAGAAAAACACAACTAACAATATAAAAAAAGATTCCATCTGATTAAGTATAACAATTACAACTTACGTAACCATAATTACATCCTCATGGATAACCATGAAACCACCATAAACTCACATCCACTGCATATGTCGCAGGGTATGTGGTAATCACTCTAAACTACTTAATTATAATTTCCAGATTAGGTATCACATGCGATACTCTAATACAAGATTTACAATAATGAAATTACATAATAAATGATGAAGGAACATAAAGAGCTCATCTGGAAGAACCATCAAGCACCTGGTACAAGGAAATCAAATCTCAATGGATAAAGACTCACTATCACCCGTCTATGTGGAACCAAAAAGGTCCACCCCACCATGCTGAGGAGATAACAATAGATCCCAGTCGGATATCCAATACCAAGAAGGAAAACCACTAAGCAAGGGATCCTGATAGCTCTCTAATCTGGTGTACTAATCATCATGATAGGTAAGATTCACTAATCCAGAGGCAACTAACAATGTAGGAAATCTAGCATGTGTAAAGGAAGGTGTCATCATGTACATCTAACCCTTAAGTTCAGCCGTGATAATCACAATGGATTCTGGCACCTTAGTGACCATACACGGAGCTAATGACCTCTCATACTAACAAGGCCACTAACTATGTCAAGTACCTCGCAAGGCTACTAACATCTTCTCAACACCACCTTAGCCTATACTATCACTCAAGCATGGGTGAGGACACATCTTATTAATCCATTTTAATATCCCCAAATATGTCTTTAGTTATCACTTATTAAGAAACTCCATAATAAGCAATCCAAAAGTCACTTACGGACACAGAAATTATTGCAAGCCACCCCCTACTACACATCTAGGTAACCTACCCTAGGCTCAGAGATCCTAACAGATCTAGCATAGGTCACAACCATAGTGTACCCCAAATCCAGTATCCCACACAATCAAGAACAGTCACATAGGTACACAAATAGACAATAGAATCGAAAGGGTCACATGGTCAGTTTAGGGTAATAACTTGATAACACACACGCCATGAAGTAACAAAAATATAAACACTTCCCCAGCCTCTGTATACATCATAGGTCATCTAATGCCCCCAAAATAATACATTCAAGCACAAGAGAACCATACGGATGCAGAGAATGAAAACGTCCTAAAGGACTGAAAAATGAACATACATGGATAACATTTTTATCTGTTTTAAACCATCCACATGCATAAAATAAACTCATTTCATCCATTAATAAATCCAACTAGGAGTGTACATTAATTACATCATGACTTAATATAATGTCAATTAATTGATTAAAAATTAACTACACTATATATATTAGTCCTTCAACGATAATTCCCTAATTCAATTAATGGAGAAATTCTCAACCCTCATAGTATTATAATTAACAATGATAAATCTATTAATAGAAATTAATACTCCTATATTAATTAAAATTATTTACCATACATTAATTTAACAATTTAAAATGATACATTAACTAAATATTAAAAGATAACATTAATATAAATTAATTATTAATATTAATTATTTAATAAAAAATAATATTAAAAAATTATTAAAAATAAATAAATAAAAATCGAATTGAAAAGTTTTTTTTAAACAAATTAAAATTATTAATAAAATTTAAAAAAACATATGTTTATGGGGGGCCCACGCGACACACCCCTTGCGCATTGATCGTGTGAGGTGGGGGGGCGCGGTACCTCCCCCTACGCACACAGCGCACAGTCCCCTGTGGGGATGGGTCGCCCACCAAGGATAGGTGGCGCAGGCCTTGGGGGTTGGTGGGGATGGGGTCCCACCTCCCCCTTAAACAATTAAATTTTTTTTTTTAATTTTCTTTAAACAAATTTTGTTTTGTAACAACGTTTTCCTTTTCAAAGCAAGTGTATTTAATTTTTTTTTAAATAGGAAAATTCCGAAAACGGAAAAACAAAAGGTAAAAAGGGTTTTATTTTTTTTTATTCACCACTGGTGAATTTTAATTCACTCTGTATTTTTACAGAGAGTTATTTTTTTTCAACTCATTTAATTTTCTTAAAGAAAATACAAGGGAACTAATTATTTTATTTTTTCCCTATAGTTTAGACTATAAACAGGGTTGATTTTTTGATTTCTAGGAGTTCTAGGAGAGATCTTTTCATGAATTTTTTGATTGTAATAGGGTACTATGCTAAGAAATATACAAACATGAAAATGACAGATCTAAGCTCCTCCTAAACCCCTATATAGTCAGAAAATGGAAGCACTTCCATTTTAGACTTGTTTAGCCTTCCGAGTGAGTGGTTTGGGGTCATGACAAGTGCCTTGAATGGGTTCCTGATCTTGACATGGCTTTCCCCCTATTTTGTCCTTCATTCCACTCCTGTTTAGCCTGATTTTTGCATTCTGGACTGTAGACTGGTGAGTCTAGGCTTCAGGTTCAGGGTCGACCTTTTAGGTCTATGTCGACCTCGACCTTGACCTAGGTCAAGGTCAACCTCAACCTTGACCCAGGGTTCAGATCCTGGGGTCTCACAGTTTTTGGATGTCGGTCTTTGCAAAAAGTGTTTCCTACTTCCGGGTCGGTTGTTTCAGGTTCCAAAGCGTCGATTCCTAAATTATATTGAACATAGGTCCTCTCCTAGGGGTAAAGGATTTAATTTAAATTTAATTCTCCTATGTTGGCCTCCTTAGAAGATTGTGCCCTAGTTTCATATAAAAGCGAGCCTTCTCCTCTCATTTTCTCTAACCATCATCAAGCGAACTAGGTCTTCTAATCAAGCATTCTCAAATTATCTTCAAGTGTGATTCAAGCAAGCTGAACAAGATTTGAAGAAATCTTTCATCCATTCAAGAATCCACTTTCATGAAGGAGATCCATTGGAGGCCCTTGAAGGATTCAAGCTACATAGTGCCCTTTTAGTGATCTCTCCATCCACCTTCCAAGCCTATTCCAAATTCAAGAACTCATTCAAGAATTGGTGTTGGAGATCTATAAGAAAGAGATTGAAGACATCCTACCTTTTTCTACATTCCACATCTTGAAGCATACTTGTGGATTGAAGGATTCAAATCCGCCACAAGGAATTTTACAAGTAAGGTGAATTTATGCATTTACTTTGTCTATTTCTGCAATTTCAATTACACATATTTGAGGTTAATTCCAAAACTGGGGTTTAACCAAGGCAAACCCCTACCCCACAACAAAAAATCCTCTTTTTCTTGTAGGTACAAGTCCAGAACAATAGATTTGAGACCAGATCTAGCTACCATTTTCGGCTTTCTTTCAGACAATGCGAACAGATTTTCTATTGGACCTGTGCAGGTCAGGGTCAACATTATTGGGTCAGGGTTGACATTTGTGGGTCAAGGTCGACCTTTTTCATAAGACAACATCAGAACGGAAAAATATTTATGGGTTTTGTTCGTCTCGGCATTTTGGTTTGGGATCAACTGTCAGATTTTACAAAAATAGTCTATAGACCTCAGAAAAAAGAATTCTTTGACTGCAACTTTGTAAGGTTGGTTCTTCTTCCTATCATTTTTCATTACTATAATCAAACATATTCATTTATTCAATTAACATAATTTAAGATCCCCTTCTTTGTTCTCTTTTCCAAATAGTTGATTCATTTGTGCATTAGCCCTTCCCTTGGGTTGATCAACTTGGATCTCCCATTTGTGCATTTGAGGATAGAAATAGAGGAACATCTTATCTTCTCCCTAATCACAATTGCAATACACTATCAATACAATTCAATTAAATGTAAGGTAGGGTTAAGGAAATCAACATATTATAATAAAATCAAACAACAATTAACAAATAATCTCCTTACCACATTTTATATCTTTACATTTTGGTGACATCTATTTTATACGTTACAACCCCAAAAACATCAAAACATTAATAACCATAAATTTAATTTTCTCTATAGTTTAAACCATACAAAGGATTGATTTTTTTTTCATTTTCTAAGAGATCTAGAGGGACTTTCTTTCTGAAAATTTGACAGGATAACACTACGATGCTAAGAATATATAAAATGAAAGAAATTCAGATCTAGGGTTTTTATAAACACCTGAAAACATATAAACAACAATAAACCATTTAAAATCCAAAATTACGAGCATGCACTAAATCAATATAGAAAACCCCGGATCTACAAAATTGAAACAACACATGGAAAGTGAATCCTAGCTTGATTCCAATGCTAGAAATGGAAGAATGTAGCTTAGAAGATGGAAGCAAATCTGAAACCCTTCAAGCACAATTCAACCACAAATCTGGAAACTATGAAGATCTGAGCACACACACAAGAAAGAAAAATCCCGAAAATTTCAAAGCCACAAGTAACCACAACAATCCACAATCCTTCAAAAATCCCCAAATCACCAAGAGCTCTCCAATTCTCAAAAACCTGTTATGAGAGAATGAATGACCAATTCCCCCTAAAGAGATTCAAATTCCCCTAAACATGCAAAGGTTGATGACAACTCCCAAGTCAATCCCTAA
>MU221915.1:515755-550518 GCA_018584345.1 Thuja plicata
TTTAGAAGCCTTGCTAATGGCTCTATTGTTTCTATGGATGAGTTGATTGAATTATTTAAAGATCAGTATGGAGACAAAACAAATAAAGGCTTTTTATTGAATGAGTTCAATAATATCAAGAAAAATTGCAATGAAGAGGTTACTGAGTTTAACACAAGGTTTCAAAGAGCTATGCATAAACTATTCTAGAAGATAAAGCTAGATGAAGAGGTATGTCTAGCAACTTACTTAAATGCTTTTGATTCCAAGATGGGATATGCTCTGAGAGATAAAAACCCCATAAATATTACTGATGCTTATAAAATAGCAGTCAATATTGAAATGAACAAAAGAGTGTCTGGTAAATTAAATAGGAGGGATGATGCAAGGTTTAGCAAGAGCAATCTGAAAGAGCCGGAATATAAAGAATATAGGGCTCCTCAGAATAATAGACCTTACAATACTACTTATAATCCTCACAAAAGAATGCAAATTCATCCATATGGAACTCATTTCAAAGATGGAAAGCCTGTTATTGCACCTAAAAGGGAAAAAACAAACAATAAAACTCTAGGTCCCCTACATAGAAATTATGTCCATTTCTGCAATGAGGAGACATGGTGTGAGGCTTGTGATGCTCCTCATAATCCTGATTTTTGTGTTGTCTCCTTGGATTTAAGGGCAAGTGAGGAATAGGAAAAGGATGAGGGGGAACACTATGATCATAGTATGACCAATACCTTTTCATGCCGTGATGTTGATTCAAACAATGAGGAGGAGAATCATGATTCCCATGTCTCACAAAAAAGGATTGAGAATCATCAATAATAGATTTTGTCTGATAGTGAAACTAATGAAAATGATGAAAACATAAGATGTTATACTCAGCATGGTCAGGATGTTCCACTCATAAGGAAAGCTTCAGATGAAGAGAAGGCTAGAATTACTGCTGAGCTAGTGAATAAATCTAGAAGCAATTACCACTTAAGGAACAGGGTGGTAGGTGGAACTGGTATCCAACCTTCAGGTGTCTTTATAAAGGAAAACAAGTCAGACACTAAGTATGTTCAGAAAAAAGAAGGACCTAATGAAAGTGTAAATAAACACAAGGTCAAGATTGTTACAAAAGCCATAGAGCCAAATGTGGTTCATGAGTTAGTTCAAAAGGAACACAATGGGGAAAATGATGTTATTATTGATAAATCAAAATGTTCAGATGTGAGGTATACTCTAGTAGACATGGGTCAGTGCTTGTCCCAAATGACAGTTAAGGTTCCATTTCTAGAAATGATGAGGATCAAAGAACATAAAGAGAAGGTGATGTCATTATTAAATAGTGTACCCACAATAAAGGTTCAGGGTCCAGTGGTGGTTTCTGAAAAGCCAACTACTAAGGGAAATGAATTGGAGGTGTTGACATCTGAAATTCCTCAAATATTCCTAAATGCAACTTCTTCTCCAAAAGTTGTGGACCCATTTTTTCTCTCATTGATAATTAATGATAAAATGCTCAAGAATTGCACGATTGATTCAGAAGCCTCAAATACAGTTATGCCAGTTGAAATCATGAAGGCAATGGGGCTACAAGTTGATACATCTCATGGCATATGCAGAGCTGTGGATTCCAGAGAGGTCCCTATAATTGGAACTATTGAAGCTATGCCTTATCGACTAGCGGTTTGCCCTGATGTAGTGATGACAATGAATGTTCTTATGGTTGACATACCACCTCATTATGGCATGTTTTTATCAAGAAAATGGAGTGCTTCAATGGGTGGTAGTATACAAAATGATTTATCATATGCTACTTTCAACATTGATGGAGAGAACGTCAATTTCTTGAGAGAGAGCTGAACTCCCCACATGATAGAAAAATATGAGGATACTCATGTGAACTGTTGCATTGACATAGACATGGAAAATTTCAGAATGCAAAGAGATGAATATAAAAATCAAGAAGCTGACCCTTTGAACAGGGAATTATTCTTGCAGGAAGATGGACTATGGAAAATGTACTTTGATGGTGCTTGCTCTAAAGAGAGATCAGGGGCAGGATTATTATTAATATCTCCATCAGGTATAAATTTTAAATAATCATTTCTGTTAGACTTTCAATGTACAAATAATACTGCAGAGTATGAGGCTTTATTCTTAGGACTTGAGATTGCTACCAAACATGGTATAAAATGTTTAAAAGTTTATGGTGACTCTGAGTTGGTGATAGTACAAGTCAGATCTAAATATGTTGTGAAGAATGATAGATTGAAAATGTACAAACATGCTATTTGGGATCAACTGGAGATGTTTGATGCCTTTAATATAAATTGGATAGAAAGGTCAAAAAATATTATGGCTGATTTTCTAGCAAATGTGGCTATGAAAAATGATGATTTGACCTTACATGGAGTATCAATACTTGAAGTAAAAACAAGACCAGTTGTTCCGGACAACATATACAACTGGCAGGTGTTCCAGGATGATCAATATATTTTAGGGTTCATGCAATGTTTAGATCACTATGAGAACCAAAGTATAGATTGTGGTTCCTTACTGGAACATGATGATGGAAAGGATTATATCTTTGGAAATGAAGTTGTCCAATTAAGTTCTAATAAGATCTAGGGGTTTGATTGAACTTGAGGCACTGTTTATAACTCAGCAAAATGTTACATACAAGTTAAGCAATGCCAATTCTGAGGATCTAGAAGAAATAAACTTAGGATCTGAAAATAATCCTCAAACAGTTTATATTGGAAAAGGTTTGGATTCTCATGTAAGAATAAACCTGATTAAGTTATTGAGAAAATAAAAACATGTCTTTTCTTGGTCATATGATGACTTGAAAGCATATAGGGAAGACCTTTTTCAACATGAAATTCCTTTGAAGTCTGATGTCAAGCCATTCAGGCAGAAACAAAGACCTATTATTCCTTTGTTGGCTCCCAAGATGCAACAAGATTTGATGAAACTCAAAGATGCTGGGATAATCCATCCTATTAGACATTCAACATGGGTATCAAATCTAGTGCCAGTTAGGAATAAAAATGGTGACATCAGACTATGTGTTGATTTCAGAAACCTCAATATTGCTTCATTGAAAGATAACTATTCACTGCCAAATATGGAAGCAATGTTGCATAAGGTAACTGGTTGTGAATTGTTGTCCATGATGGATGGTTTTTCAGGTTACAACCAGGTTTTAGTTAAAGAAACAGAGCAGTATAAAACTGCATTTACTACTCCTTGGGGAACATATGTGTATATCAGAATGCCTTTTGGATTAATAAATGTAGGAGCAACTTTTCAAAGAGCCATGGATGTTTCTTTCATGGATTTTATAGATCTATTCATGGTCATTTATCAAGATGACTTGACTGCATATTCCAAAAAATATTTTGATCATTGTGACCACCTGGGTAAAAAATTTAACAAAGCTTTGGAATATGGTGTTTCATTGAACCCTAAGAAGTGTCATTTTGCGGTCAAAGAGGGGAAGTTGCTGGGACATATAGTGTCCAAAGAAGGGGTAAGGATAGACCCTGAGAGAGTGGAAGCAATTCAAAGAGTAATTTCTCCAAGAAATTTAAAAAGTGTTCAGTCCTTTTTAGGGAAGATAAATTTTGTCAGAAGGTTTATAGTCAATTTTGTAGAAATTGTTAAACCCATTGTGAAATTGCTGAAGAAAGATGCTAAGTTTGTTTGGAATGAGGAAGCTCAGCAAGAATTTGAAAGAATTAAAGAGGCAGTACAAGAGGCTCCAGTCTTGAAATCTCCAGATTACACTAAACCTTTCTCTTTGTTTTCATTTGCCTCATTTCATACTATTGCTGCCATATTGCTTCAAAAGGATGAATAGGGATTTGAACATCCTATAGCTTTTTACAGTAGATCCTTGTAGACTACAGAACTTAACTATGAAATAATGGAAAAGCATGCTTATGCATTGGTTAAGGTTGTAAAATCTTTTAGGCCTTACTTGGTTTGTGCTAAGGTGCAGGCCTATGTTCCTCACTCAGCAGTCAAAGACATTCTTACACAGTCAGAGGTTAATGGTAAGAGATGTAAATGGATTACAAGAATCCAAGAGTTCAATCTTGAAATTCATATCACCAAACTAATAAGAGGACAAGGTCTGGAAAAACTTATCACAGAAGAAAATCTAGATTTAGTGCAGCTGAACCAGACAGAAATACATGATCAAGCTATTACTAGTATAGAAAGACAACCATATTATGCTGATATTGTTTTCTTTCTCAAAAGTGCTAAGTGCCCTGATCATTTATTTGAAAATCAAAAGAGAAGTCTGAAGTTACAAACTCAAAGGTATATTCTGATCCAAGGAGATTTGTTTTGGAAAGATAAGAATGGTATACTGTTGTTGTGCCTTGACAAATTCCAGGCTGAGAGGGTTTTGGCTGAGATGCATGAAGGGGAATGTGGAGGTCACTTTTCTGCTAAGACCACCGCCCATAAGATTTTGAGGTCAGGATATTATTGGCCTACCTTGTTCAAGGACACATATATTCATGTTAGGAAGTGTCAACCATGTCAGAGGTTTTCCAACAAATTAAAATTTGTAGGTGCTCTGTTGCTGAATCTAGTAAGTATTGAGGCTCCTTTTTCTATGTGGGGGATTGATTTTATTGGTGAATTTCAAGAGAAATCTAGTGCAGGACATAGCTGGATATTGGTGGCCACTGATTACTTTACTAATTGAGGCTATCCCTACCAGGAGAGAAACAAGCAAGGTGGTTAGTGAGTTTCTTATGGATAACATTTTAACCAGGTTTGGTGTGCCTAGTAAATTAGTGATGGATAATGCTATGAGTTTCAGATCAGAAGAAATAACAAGATTTTGTGAAAGGTATGGGATTACAATATCATACTCATCCCCATATCATCCACAAGCTAATGGAAAAGCTGATTCTAGCCAAAAAAGCATATTGAAGATACTAAAAAGGACTCTAGAACAAAATAATAAAACATGGCATACAATGTTGAGGTTAGCCCTTTGGGCTGATAGGATAACACTCAAAAAGGCAACTGGTAAATACCCTTTTGAATTGGTATATGGTTTACCAGCAAGGTTTCCAATGAATAATTTATTACCTGTTTACTAGTTTATACAAGAAGAACATTTAAATATCTCCGATCCAATGCAAGACAGAATGATACAGTTGATAGAATTAGATGAAACTAGGAGAGATAGTTAGACAGAGAACATAAGGTTACAGCAGAAAATGAAGTATTTGTTTGACAAAAGGGCTACTAACAAATTTTTTTAGGATGGTGACTTAGTTCTCCAATGGAATGCAAGGGTAGAAGACAAAGGTATGCATAAGAAATTTGAGTCTTTATGGTTAGGGCCTTATATAATCTCAGAACATTTTTGAAAAGACTCATATTTGTTGAAAGATATGGAGGGAGAAGGTTTTGAGTTTCCTGTGCATGGGAAATTTCTGAAACCTTTCTTCAGATGAAAATCATTGCAGTGCACAACTAAATATGTATTATATGTTTAGTCTTTTCCCTGTTTGTAAGTTCTGTAAATATTTCCCTCCTATTTTTGGTGTTTGGTTCTGTTTTGTGGTGGTCTGCAACCAGAGATTCTGCAGTTCTTTGTCATAAACCATGTTTAGCCAATCCTCATCAGAGCCACTGTTGGTAGTATTATAGGTTTTGGTTTCTTTCCCTCAACTTTGTGTTTTTCCCTCTCCAAGTTTTCATGTTTTCAAGTCTAAATCTATGAGAATATTCAAAAGGCTTGAAACCCTAGCTCTTTTTCAGTTTTCAAATTTAACTAAGAAACCCTAAGGCGTTGTTCGCTTTTGTTTCTTAGTTACCTTTTTGCCTCACTTAAGTCATGAGTTGTATTCTAATTTCTTAGTCGCACAAATTAAGTAACATATTCCTTTTTCTCTTAGACTTTGTGATTAGCCTTTGTCGCGTTGTCTCATGCAACATCAAAATATTCCTTTTTCTTTCCCAGACTTTGCGATTTTCTTTGTGTCACATAATTGTGGAATCGTTAAACATAACAAAAATATATCAAGGGACCCACAGACAAGTTGGGAGATCGCAAGAAGTTTTCAGTAGTAAAGGGTTTATTAAGAGACATTGCGATTTCCTTGTTTCGCGCGATCGCTAAATAAGTTTGAGGTGAAATATGACACAAAAGCCTTTGTAACGCAGTCTCTAGAAAACATGTCGGTTAAGTTAAAAATTCTAAGACCTTGTGACTAACCTTTTACGGTTTGGGATAAAGCACAGTCGGGTTGTCACCAGATAACTCAGTTTTCAAGCCATGATAGACAACTATTATGTGCCCATAGAACAGCTGGATACTGTTCTTGATAAAAAAGGTGCCCAAGGACCTAATCATTCAAAGTCTAAATACAATTAGTGACAGTGATTATGCACTTCCTACTAGGTATGCTCCACCACAACAAGATATTGCTGAAATACCATAGTTGCAGGGAGTAGAGGGCCACATTGTGGATTTGACAATGGTCACCCAACCAGATGATATAGAAGAACCTACTACAAAGAGGCAGAAATTAGAGATAGGTCAGCCTTCAACTGAAGGGAAAAATAAGAAAAAGGATAAGGCTAAGGCCTTAGTACCTGGCAATAGGTTATATGATCATAACCTAAGGAAAGAAATTAGGGAAGGCTAGAAACAACAGCCTGATTTAGATGATGAGGTTGAAGTGCCTCTTAAGGCATGTATTGATGAAAGATTGATTCATCAACAAGAATTTTTGAATGATGACAATTTTGTGAAAACTAAGGAGTTTAAAGACTTCCTGAGATGGTATAAGAAAGAGAAAATAAGAGCTCAACTGACAGTTGATGATAAGGAGACCATAACTAATGAGGCATTGGTGGCTTTGCAAACTTATGATCCTAAAAATGAGAATATCTCACCAGAGGATGCCAGGAAATTGGTACTGGGAAGTGGAATACTATTGGCTGACGGTTGGGATTTAGCATCTGCCTTTATAATTGACCAAATAAGAAAATAGCCAGACCTCAAGATGGCTAGTGAAGTTTAGATAGGTGATGTGATAAAAGGATTTGGGTATAACCCAAAGTCTCAGGCCTTTGCAATGTGGAGCCTGTGCCCAAAAGATCAAAAGCCCCAAGTGGTGAATATTCAGGAGAATATGGTGGGTAGTCAAATGGTGTGGACGATGCAAAATACAGGGGATTTGGAGATATCCCAAATCATGACACACTGGGCTCACTTGAATGAAGACAAAACTAAACAATTGTCTGATAAGTGTTGCACATTGGTGGAAGAGACCAGTGCATTGGAAAAAGATAGAGAATTATGTCGAATGCAACTTTACCAATGGGATCAAATGATAAAGAAACTGATGGAAGAATTGGAAGTGAAACCTGAGGTGATGTATGTACCTGTACAACCACAGCCCCTACAAATTGAAGACAAAGCAAAGTCTGAAGAGGTGGTTGAGGAAAAAGATGAGGAAGAGAAAGGAAATACAATTTCTTTAAGAGCATTGAAAGGTGTGTTACAACATAGAATTGACATCTTAAAAGTTAAATTTGATGTTTTACTCAACACCTATAACAAATTGCCAGCTTTGCATAATGAGGTAATGGGGTATTTGGCTATCCTAAACCCCTATTTTACTAAGTGGTCTACTAGGGTGCAATTATTTGAGAAGCTAGCATCATTGCAGGCCCTGAGATCAGATTTGCCAGAAATAGTGACTGAAGTTGAAGATGAGATCAAAAGGGTTAACATTTCTCTCACATTCTTTAAGGGCAAATTGAACCAAATTGAGGTAAAGTTAAGCCTCTTTTTTGATGATTTTAACAGATTTATACCTTCCTTAAGAGGAGATGATGATCAAGTAAAGGCCTTAAATGCCAAGAGGGGTGAGTTTGACAAAAAAATACCTAGTAGTGAGGCATTTATTTTAGGAACAAATATTGATATGGAAGGGCTCAATAAGATATTGGACAAGGCTTTCAAGGCAGAAACTGACATCAACAAGTTTCTAGTAGATGTCAAGAATGTCACTGATGCAAGATGGGACAGGAAAAAGGTCCAAATATAGAGTACTCAGGACTTCAAGTGGCCATCAGATGATGAAATGAAAGCATGGGAGTTGATGACTACACCCAAGAGAAAGAAGCCATCAGTTGAAGAAGAAATTTTGGACGATGAGTAAGGATGACTACTTGGCACCTCACCATTGAAGATAAAGAGGACAGTTATTGAAAAAGGAGAATGTAGGTAAATCTAAAAGCAGGGTCATCGAGACTCGACATAACTACTACTATCTACCATGTATACTATTAGATTCAAGTCACTAGATCGGGAGAAGAACAAAGAATATCTATTTTTATCTTTTTGACTTGGTCATTCCACCACTTCTTCTCTCTCTTTCTTTTTGTCTCTTCTGTAGTTTTAGGGTTAGGATTTCTGAGACCATCCAAAGCTTGTAGAATCCTTTTGAAATGGATTCCAAGATGGTTGAAGACCTATATATAGAAGAGAGTTGTATTATGATAAGGAGGATGAAATATAATGTAAAGAATCAGTCTTTCTAAATCTGTGCCTGTGTTCTTTCAAGATTCAAAGATTTTTTATGTATAAAGGAAGGATTACATCAATAAAATACGGTGCAATTTTACTCTTCTTTATTGTTTTCTCTTTATTTCTTGTGTATGCTTTTTTATGCTTAAGATTGTAAGGCATTTTGAAGCATTTTGGTTACAAGGTGACTATCTAATTACTTGCAAGTTTCTTTCATGTAAAGAACTAAGTTTTGTGAGTAGTTTCAGGAAGCATATCAATATTTAAGGATTTGATACAGTATTTTAGAGGTAATTAGATAATTTGTAAGGCAAATTATCTTAATTGCATGTAGTTTGTAAGGAAACTTCAAGCTTTTGACTCTATAACCCAAAGGATAGGCACTGATCTAGGCCTAGGTCTTATAATCTATCATCATCTAAGTTTTCAAAACATTCAAAATTATTTCAAACACACTTGTCACTAAAATATATGAGCTGAACTCATCAGGGACTTATGTTAGTAGGACAGTGTCCACTTTGTTGATTCTTTAGAGAGTGAATCATTAGGTTATCCCTCCTAAGGACAAAAGGAAGAAGGATGCAAATCCTTGACTCATTGGTCTATGTTCTCAAAACCATAGCCTTTCTTATAGTACTCTATTTTAAGTTAGTCATTACAATCTCTAAAGTGTTCTATAAGTTGTTACAGTGAGGTTTTTTGTTCATACCCAGTGAATGAAACAATCCACCAAATACATAGACTGAGATATCAGTAATCTTTAAAAGGTAAAACCTACCTGAGTCTGTGGAGGTCAAAAATGAAGAAGGATATTATCCAATCCTTAGAAATTAGCCTTTCTCTTGCCTAAAAGAGGTTGCAATTGAGTATACCAGGTATACTATCATCATTAGGTAAGTGTTGCAATAAAAAGAGCTAACATATGCAATGTTCACAAAAATTAAACTCAAGAGCATGCTAATTTAAATCCTCTACAATATTTTTATTTTTCAGGGTCCTTAGACCCTTACCTATGTGATCTATTCTCTAATGCCTTAACCTTGTTTTCTCTACATGTAACTTGGTCTTTGAAGCAAGCATGCCTTTAGGTACTTTGAAAGCATTAGCATTGGAAGCAGAAACAACACTCCTCTGTGCTAGTAGTTTCAATGATGAAGGTGTAGATTTTGCACATATTTTCACAACAAAGAAAATAACTATTGCACTGAATTGTGCATGCACCCAACTAAAAAAGGGGCCTAAGTGAACCCCCTTGTAGACATGTGGTTTCTAGCCCCACCATTTAGTTCATGTACACACCGAGTAGCACAATAGAAGAACATTTGGCAAGGTTCAACTAAGGATCTCATGAGCCCACCACACTCCACAAGGATCAATCCAAAGACCTCAACTCTGATACTAAGCTATGACTACTATGATAAAAGCTCAAATTTTTAGTGGATGGAAACCACTGACATTAAGGGTGAGGTCTTTTGTCCCATCAGAGAACCATTCAGGATGAACCCCTCGTGGACATGTGACTACTAGCCCCACCATCTCATTTGGGAACATGTCTGCCAGCATGATGGAGTAACGTCTATCAAGGTTACACCGAGGGCATCATAATTACTAATATGGAACCACAATCATAATCACAAATACATATGTATAAAATGAATATGGAAATAAAAAATTTGGCATTAATAAGCTCACTATTTCCACAAAGCAAATGAAGTTAAATTGTACTTAATTCTTTTTTTACTTATGGTGTTCATACTTACAAATATAACATCATCAACTCCCATTCCATAATTTATAGGGTCAAATAATTACAATAATGTGAACTTATATGACCTCAACAAAAGCTCTTCCTATTTGTAATGTCCCCAATTTTTAATAAAATATCTTAATTAGGTTAATTAATTAAATAGTCCTAAAAATTAAATAATATCATATGGACTTATTTAATTAATTAATGTAATTAATAAAGGGTCCAAATAATAATTAAAGTTTGTCTTTTGATACTTCAAATATATGCTTGTAATGGGTTTGTAATAACAAATAACAAACAAAATTCTGCACCTCCTACAAGTTTTAGGTTCTATTCTCCCTTTCGCAATAAGAGAAACACTAAAAGAATTGAGGAATGGATTGAGTGTGTGAGGGTAAAGGGGGTAAAATAAATTGTTATAAGACATGGTTTCATCCCAATGAAGTGGTTTCCTAATGCTCTTATTGCCTATCAGACGCTCATTTCTTTGGAACTTTCATATTTATATTTTAATGAAATCCTCGAGTCTTGTCTAGGCTTTCCTAGCCTCGTATCATGTTCTCTACACTTTATAATTGCAGAAAATGAAAAGATGTAATTAAAATTTTTATAGGTCTATGCCCACATCATCAAATTTTGTGACTTAGAAACTGTTATGGGTTAAAAAATTTAAAAATATATGCTCAACATCTCAAATATTTGAAGTTGAAATATTGCTCCTTCCAAACATTGATTGTAGATTGCTCTTAATTGATGAAACTTGAAGTAATCGGTTGTCAATTTGGTGCTCTAGAAAGAAACAATTGTTCTAGATTATCTTCATTTAAGTTTAACTACCCTACAATTTCTATAGTTAAGTTATTTGTTTCCAATTCTTGAGAACATTATTTGGTTCATGCAATTCATCATATTTTTATAGATAGATCCTTTATTGAGTGGAGTAAAAAAATATTTTGATCTTTCCATATTATTTAAGGGTTTTCTCACAATTTTATTTGTCAAAGATTGAATTAGGGATGAAGTTTTTTGTCACAATTTTATTTGTACATTGATGAGAATCAATGATCGAGATTTTTTAGATTCTGAGAAGACATATATTCAATGGAGGCTAGAAGGGATATTTGTGGAGATTTGCTAGATGTCTAAAATTATATAGAATATCTTCTTCACTAAGATGAAGTGGGACAAAAGTGAGGATGAGGGTTTCCAGATTGAGTACCAGTGTAAAGATGATTTTTCAATAACCTACGTCTATAAAACCTTCACAAATATCCCTTCTTTGGCCTCCACTCATACCTCTTCTCAGAATTTGGAAACCTTGGATATTGTTTCCCATCCATGCACGAAATGTGTTAGTGATTGTATAAAATTCCTTTAGGCCTCTAGTATTGATGAGTTGCACAAGTGTAAAAGGTTGTTGCTAGACTAGGATCAATTATGAGAAGGTAAACATTAAGATAATATTATTGTATCTTTCTTTTCTTTTATCCATTCATATTTTCTCCCTTCTCTTCATATTTAGTAATATATTGGATACTGTGCAGTGTACATAAATTCAAGGCTATGATTATTCTCGATGATTAGTAGGTATAAGTCTTTCAGGCCTTACCTAGTAGCTAGGACTAAAGATAGCAGAGCTCAAGAGACCATAATAGTTGGTCTTCATCTTTCCTCCATATGATTGAGGAAACATTGTATATTTCATTAGCTCATCAAATGCAGAGATCTGAAATAATTTAATAGATGCTATTTTCATGTATAATGTACATTATTTAAGTTGAAGTTGCATGAATTTATCTACTTTGCGCACTTGTAGACTATGAGGACAGCGAGAATGAAGCATCCTCTCCCGTGGCTTGAGTAATGTAGGCCACAGGAGGAGATGTTTTTTATCATTGTCCTTTCAGTCTACAAGTGTGAAAAGTAAATAAATTCATGCAACATCAAATTAAATAATATGTTATCATGAAAATATTCTATTAAATTCTTTCAGATCCCCACATTTGATGAGCTAATGAATTATAATTTTTTTTGTTAATAATATGGACCAAAGATGGAGATCCTCTATGATGGTATCTTGATCTTTGTTATCTTTAGTGTGTCAATCCATAATGCAAACCATTTTGATGGCAGTGCTATACATCCGACAAGTTTTCCTGTTGGAATGACTACATTTTTTACAGATAGTTACGATAGGAGTACTATACATTTGATGGGTTGTCCTGTCAGAGGGTCACTGTCAAAGGGTCACTACATTTCCATTGACATCTCAACAGGCATAACGATGGATAGACTACATTTTTGATAGATAGTTACGATGGAAGTGCTATATGTTTGACGGGGTTTCTTTTCAAATGGTCACAGCATTTTCGTTTGCATCCCGATAGAAAAAATGACAGATAGACTACATTTTCAACAAAGAGTTATGACAGTAGTGCTATACGTTCAACGAGGTTTCCTATCAGATAGTCAATCCATTTCTGTCATCATTTCAACACGGATAAAAATGGATAGACTACATTTTTGACATAAAATTTTGATGGAATTTCTATACATCCGAAAGGTTTATCTGTCGAACAATCACTGCACATCTGATGGTATCCCAATAGGAAAATTGTTGGCATTCCAATAGGTTGTCTGTTAGATAGTCTACATGATCCATCAATATTAGGATAAATGTATTGTATGGAATTCTATAATAAGCTGGATATCAGTGTAGTTAGGTCCGATGGATAGCGATGTCAAAATATCAACAATTACCACTTCCATTGCAATTTCCAATGAAATCTCCATTCTATTCCATTTTTTCATCTTTCTTCAACATCTTGGAAATAGGTCTACTTTTTTCACCAAATTTTGTAACAAAATGTCTCAAAAAATTTACCTGACCAAAGAAAGACTATATACCTTTTACATTTTTTGGAAGTGGCAATTTATCTATAGCAGCTACTCTTTCTAGATCAATTCTAACCCCTTCTTTTGAAACAATTTTTCCTAATAACTTACCTTCAATCACCCCAAAAGTACATTTCTTAGGATTCAAAGAAATCCCAAATTCAAGAGCTCTTTCAAAAAAAAATTCCAAGTGTTCACAATGTTTTTCTTCCTTTTTAGAGTAGGCTGTGAGATCAATTTGATAAACCACTAGAAATTTTTGTAAGAAATCTGAAAAAGCAACATCCATAGCCCTCTGAAATTTGGCCCTAGCATTTATTAGGAAAAAGGGAATTCTGACATAAACATATGTTCCCCAAGGTATAGTGAAAGTATTTTTGAATTGTTTTGACTCTTTAACCATTATCTGGTTATATCCAGAGAATCCATCCATCATAGACATCAACTCACAGCCAGTAACTCTTTACAACATCTTTTCCATATTAGGGAGAGCATAATTATTTTTGAGGGAAGATATATTTAAATTCCTAAAATCCATCCATAAGCTTATATCTCCATTATTTTTCCTGACAGGAACTAAGTTGGAAACCCAAGAAGAATGTCTAATAGGTTTAATTATCCCTTCATCCTTCAACTTCTTTAGTTCTTGCTCTATTTTGGGCCTCAATGTGGGATTTATAGGTCCTTTCTTTTGTCTGAAAGGCTTCGCATCTTCTTTCAGAGGGATCTCATGTTGAAACAAATCCTCATTGTATGCTTTGAGATCATCATATGTCCATGCAAAAACCTTCTTATACTTCCTCAATAGATTGATCAGATCCTCTTTTACATTGGGTGACATCTTATTTCCAATAAATAAGTTTTTAGGAACCTCAACTATTCCTACATTCACCTTCTCCAAATCCTCAGGTTTATTTACACTTTTAACAGAGTATGGCTTATATTTGTTGTCAAAATCTCTCTCAAGCACAACTAATCCCTTTGGGACCTTGTTTGACTTTAAATGTAGAAATTCGTTACCTAAGATAGTATCCTTTCCATCCAGGGTCTCTACATATCCACTAAAATCTATTTCCTTATCTCCTAAGTCTGTCTCATAGTACAAAAATCTCAAGATATCCACATCATCAAAAAATTTCCAACTATCAACATTATCTAGTATTAAAGGCCTAGATTGAACCTCTATTTTAGAGATTCCAGAAAATGTAACATCTTCTAGCCTCAAATAAATATTAGCTAAAAATTCTGCCATTTTGTTCTGAATTCTATCCATCCAATCAATACCAAATACATCAAAATTTTCTAATTCATCCCAGACATCATTTTGGTATTGTTTCAATCTATGATATTTTGAAGCATAATTTGATCTGATTTGAGATACTACCAATTCAGAGTCTCCAATAACTATGAGACTTTTAATTTCATGTATTGAAGCCAATCTCAATCCTATTAATAGAGATTCATACTCTGCAACATTATTAGTACATGCAAATAAAAGTGTGAATGAGAATTTGAATGTTTTACCTATGAGAGATATTAACAAAACTCTAGCACCAACTCCCTCCCTAGAACTAATGTCATCAAAATACATTACCCATAACTTATTTTTTTCTGATAAATTAGTTTCATCCTCAGATAACAGTATATGTTATAACTTTCCTTCAACCTTATTTTCCTGCACTTGGAAATATCTCATCTCAGTGTCTAGGAAATAGTTCATGTTGTCATCTTCTTCTTCCTCAATCATGTAAGGAGTTATGGTTTCTCTGGATACCTTAATGTTCTCACCAACAATATTAAATGTAAGAAATGATAGATCACATTGGATACATCTTCCCATTGAATCACTCCATTTTCTTGAAAATAGCATTCCATATTTAGGGGGAATATCCACAACTAGTACATTCATTGTTAGTATTTTGTCAGGGTATACAACCATCTTATAAGGAAAAGCCTTACTAGTGCCAATAACAGGAACTTCTCTAGAATCCATGGCCTAAAACCTTCCATATGGTGTATCCATCTTTAATCCTATTGATTTCATCAGCTCAATAGGCATGACAGTATTAGATGCTTCAGAGTCAATCATACAATTCTTTAACATCATTCCATTTATAAGAAAAGTTAGGAAAAAAGGATATATAGTCCCCAATGAAGTACTAACAACATTTGTATCTAGATATATCTGAGGAATCTTTGAAATAGGATCCTCTAACTCCTTTGGCTTATTTACAGGTTTGTCTTATGGATCTAACATTTTTTTGTTTGCCTCTGGTCCAAGAATCTTTGTTGAACTAACACCTTTTACCCATGTTAAAGATTTCTCCTTATGTTCACCTATTTTAATCATTTCCAGTAAAGGAACCTTGACAGTAATTTTGGATAGGAGTTACCCCATATCAATAGGGGTATATTTCATATTAGATATTTCTTTCTTTTCATTTACACAATCTTCATCCTCTACTTGAGAAGCTAATTTGGAGTCATCATTTTTTTTGTTGTTTATTTTCCTTTTGAGGAGGCACAAATTTTTTTGGTGTTTTTGTTTTTTCTTTATGCATAATATTCAGACCACTGGGTTTATTTCCCCTTTTAACAAAAACTTTCTTGGCACCCTCAGCCTACTTTTCCTTTTCTTGTGGCTGTTTGATATTAATTTTGGTTTCTTTAACAAAAATACTTATAGGTTTTCCATCTGCATTCCCAACCATTCTATTTCTTAAATTATAGTTACCCCTTTCTTTAGTAACCATATTTCCTATAATCTAAGCAATCTCCTCATCAGAGGGTCTCCTATAAATAGGGGTTTCATCACCCTTCTTAGCATTTCACCTTATATTATTAATTTCCTATTCTTGTATATCTGAATCATCTCGTTGAGAATATGTTTCTTTTCTGTTCAATGAGCCAAATGTAAAAAAAAATTGGTTTCATCATTAGAGACAATTTCATCCCACAAATGTGAAGAAGTCGTGACACAACCATTATCATCATATAATTCCTCTTCATCATCCTTCTGATCTTCACTTGCATATATTTTTGCAGCAATGACACAATAATCAGGATTGTGAGGGGATTAGCAAGCCATGCACCGGGAATTATCATTGCACATATTAATAGTGGTATTATGTAAAGGGTCAGGGGTTTTTTCATCAGGCTTGTCTTTTTGCTGGGGGAGAATAGGCTTCCCATCTTTCCATTGGGTAGTGTAAGGGTAGTTTTTCATCCTAGGTTGTCTATTGAAATTACCATAGGATGGCTTGTCATTATTTGAATCCATATTATTCTTACTCTCTCCAGGATTTAAATCCTTCTGAGCATTTAGAATCTACTTTAGACTATCATCTTCTTTAGGTTTAGCACTTGAAGGTTTGTCTAATTCTTTTTTATTAAACCTTGTTGGCTTCCAATCTCCCCTTCTACCTACTTTCTCTAACACTCTTCTATTTGTTTCAATGTTCACTGCTATCTTATATGCTTCCCTAATATTCCTATGGTTTTTTTCTCTTATTAGATATCCCATATTTGCATCAAAAGCATTCAAACAAGTTGCGAGGCATACCTTATCATCCATTCTCATTACTTGAAATAGTTTGTGCATTTCTCTTTGGAATCTGATATTGAATTCAATGACCTCTTCATTTGAGTTCTTCTTAATATTGTTGAACTCATCAAACATAAATCCTTCATTTGAATTATCACCATATTGATCCTTGAAATATTATTTTACTTCTTCCATGGATCCTAGACAATCATGTGGCAATCCTCTAAACCAATCCATGGCATCCTCAGTTAGTTATTGAACAAACAATTTCATCATCACATCATCATGTCCAATTTCATAGTCATTCATCATATCAATAAATTTATTCAAGTTCTCTTCACATGTTATAACATTATTACCAGTAAATTTTGGAAGTTTTTCCCTAATTTCTTTTGGAATTTGATTAGGATAACCTAGAATACCAAGGAAAATAAATTTCCTATACCTTTCTACATAGATAGGTGTGTTTTGGGTTGAATTGGTACCTTGGGAGGTTGAAGATGTAACTTTGGATGTTGTAGCATTCCCAGGGCCAGCTGGTGGTGGTATATATATTTCTAAATTTAGAGGTACTTTAGTATTTGTAATAGGTGCCGAGGAAGTAGTAATAATAGGAGGAGGACCAGAGGTTTTCTTGAGAAATTCAATCTTCTTTTTAATTTCCAAAGCAGAAGCTTCCAATTCTGCTTTCTCCAATTCTTTGGCTATAATCTCCTTCTCCCTCTTGGCTCTTTCCAGATCATTATCTAATTTGGATATTGGGTCCATTGGACTCCCTTTATTTATAGGCTTATTTATTTCAAATCCTACAACTTTCTACTTACTCTTGTCCTTAGGATTTTGTGTATTATACAATAGTTGGAAAACTAGCTCATATTCAATCTTTGCAAGTGCAGCAGGAGAATTGATTGCCTCTAAATGTAGCAATTGCCTCTTCAAATATTCAGATTTGATCTAGGCTTGTCTGATCCTATCCTCTTTCTCCTTTTCTCTTTGTTTTCTTATGAAAATTATTTCATGGATTCTCCTTTCTAATTCACCAACTTCTTCAAAAAATTCCTTAAAATCTGGGAGATTGGTTTCAAATTTAGAGGTTCCCTCAATGATGGTTCTTTCTCTTTTGTGATTGTGGGCATGAGGTCTATGTGATGAGGGAGAGCTTAGAGAACTATGGGAATTCCCATTCTCTTCACCTCTGTTTCACTTCCATACCTTGTTTCATGTCCTTGAGGTTTACTATGGACTATCTTCCTGGGTATACCTTGGTCCATCATCACCTCTCTCACTTTGAGAATAATAATCACCATACACTCCCAATCTGAAATATTCACCCTATTCAACTTCTGATGCATCTCCCTCCTGATTTGGTGGAATGGGATTCTCTATCCTGGTGTTATTCTTTTTCCTCCATATTTGAGAAATAGTCACATCAACATTTTCATTCATTGACTGAGCAGCTCTAGAAGTAGATGGGATCTCACTTTCCAAATTATCTGTAGGATGATTATTCATCCTAGATCTAGTATTATTATAACTCATATTTAAATAATGTGTATAAAAATGATTTATTACTCAACATTGATGCAAAGATTTCTTCAAGTCACCACCCAACACTTAGCTAGGAAAACATACACTAAATTTGAGTAATATGAATTGTGCTACAAAGGACTTCATGGGACAGAAAATAACAACAAGGAGCTTAATAAAATCCCAAAAAATTTCAATGGTAAAACAAATCCTTGGGATAAGAAAATTTAAATTTGTACTATCAATGGTCAACTGGCTGGTTAAAATAAGTAATTAGACTAGGAGTCTAGCTCAACTTGAAAAACCTTATATTACTTATTAAAAATTAATTTCAAGCCCCCAGCAAAGTTGACATTTTGTTGGTTGTTGTTTTTTTTCTGAAAAGATTGAAAGGTAGCCTTTTCTCTCTCTGATAAAATTTTAAGGAGAAGCCAACTCCAACTATTATTCCATCCAGTGAAAAGGACCAACTAACAAGCATTTATAATAATATTCTACACTTTTGGTTCTTCCATACCAAGGGGGGATACCCTTTAATACCTTCAAATAGTCTATGTGGTATTAATCAAGAAGGAATCTCACAAAAACTCAACATAACTGGGAGATACTAGATAACTGGCTAATTACCCATTGAACATCAACCATGAAGTGGACCATGGGATAGATAGATCACAACAAACTTATAAAAATATAGGACGTAATGGGTTTTATGTTTGTGCTTGTAGAAACATAGCCAATATATAACTAGACATGCAACAATATATAAATTATCAGTCTTTGATCAGTGCTTTATCCATTGGGGCATACTCTAAAACAAATACAATATGTAGAAGTTAATTACTATCATAGATTCCAGGCCATAAACATAACTATCCCAAACCCATACTACTTATATAATTCTATTGTATATCAAGATGAATCTATGTATTAATTAGAGCATCATTTAATTTGATCCTTAATCAAAACTCTAAAACAACTACATAAACATAGATAAACTATATGCTGATGAATTGGAAAATTCATAACTCATAAGACAAAACACCATAGGAAAGATTGGAATCTAGATCTTTATATTGAGTGTAAATAATCATACTTCTATATACAAGATGTAATTAGAGATAACCTCTTCAATAATATTCTAGAGACCTTTAAACTTTATTTCTAATCTTGAAACCTATCTAGTACAATTCTACTATATCCCTTGACTAAAAATTTTTACAAAATGCTTACAATACTCAATTTTCTAGCCCTTTCCAATGATCTTGGGAATCCTTTTATAAAAGAGGATCAAGCTATAGATCAATTGGATAAAGGACAAAAGAAAAAAACATAAGTGAAATAATAACCACTTTGTTACAAGATTTTTCAAATATTTTGTCTTCTGACCAGCTGCTTCCTTGCAACTGCTTCAAACTTGTTTGGAATTTTCCAGGTGGAATTTTTTGTCTTGGTTCTCTAATGTAATGATCTTTGCATCCACTTATCTTGTTCAAAATTCTAGGAAGACTTGTATCATGTTGCTCATTACACAACATCATTTTTCTTGGTTGGCTGCATTGTATTTGTCCTTCCAAGAAGTGAACACCTCATCACTTGGCCAAGGGAAGTTGATGAATTCATCTTTCTCGCTACTCAATTCATCCCAATTGGCCTTTATCTACTCAATTTCCATTTTCCAAAACCCAAATTATGATTCGGCTTTTTCAATGGTTTCAACGGTTCAAACAAACAAAAGTGTGTTCTCTAGAGTGATGATGTTGTTAGTCTTGGTTGACAATTCTTCACCCATCTCATTTATCCACCAGTATTCCTTGTTTATCTTACCATTCTTTCTAAATAAGTTGGGGAATATCTCATAACGGGTTTTTGAATACTCCTTTCTTAGTGTCTTGGTCTTTTTAAGGATGATACTTCTCCTTATATCCAAATCAATTAAAATTTTGAGAAACTTGTAAGTGGATGTCAACATTATCTTCCTTCTTAGATAAGGAATAAAAATATTTCAATTCTTCCTTCTTTCCTCTCCACCTTTACATAATTTGATCCCATTTGTCTTTTTCCTCATTGAAATAATTTATACTACTTATAATTTTATTACCATGTAGGTAAATAGAGGTTGGGTCCATATCATCAGAAAATGCATAAGTTTGGTTCTTATGTTATCCTCATATCTTTTTTGCACCCATGTTTTTTCCTCATTGAACTTTATACTTTCTTCACCCCATTTTTTTCTCACCCCTTCTATTCTAGTCCTTTCAACTACTAGTTTATCCTTTTCATATTTCAGATTTGGATCTATAGTAGGGCTAAATGGCATGGGGAAAAGGGGAAATTCAATGATTGGGCTAGAGGAAGAGGGATGATTTGGGTCCTATTTTATCACCCTATATGGAGAAGTTTGGACTCACTGTTGTCCTCCTAATCTGGCAATTGTTTTATCCTTCTCCAAGGATTTCATAATTTCAACATTATAAGACTTTAGGACTATTTCTAGCTTGATTCTCAAGCTTTTAATTTCTTCCTCTTTCCTCTCTACTACCTTTAGACCACATTTTGTAGACTCCAATGTTATGCCTGATGCTTCTACCCCAGTAGTTTTTGCAAATCTTTTTACTAGTAGACTGCCTGTCTACTCAACCTGGGTGTCTTCATTATTCTTCTTGTGTTCCTTCCTCTTTAGAAACCACATTACTAATGCAACATGTACTTCACTAAAACTGACTCCTTTGGATGCTTGTTGAGCCTTTGCTTCAATGGCATGCATGGTTCTTGTCTCTTTTCTAATAGCATCAAACATTATGGCATTAGCTATGTCCCATTCTAGCAAGATAAGTACTCCCTCTTTCCTGACTAAATCTTTTCCTTTAGGAGTAATCTTCTCAAACTTGGCTATCATTTCTTGTTTTTCCTCAGTCTCAATTTCATCCTTGTTTCTATTAGGCTAGTCATTTTTCCTTTGTTGACATTTTTATTTGAACTCATTAATATGAATTCTCCACAAAAACTGAACAAATGCCCTAGCCTTCACAAATTTATCATCTGACATAAACCCATCACTGGCTTTTTTTGTTATAGGATCTAGTTCCTTGCCAGCAAATTCAGCAATTTTCAATTCTATTTATGTATGTTTAGGAGCCTCTAGCATCCCTTCTTGCATCTCTTGAGATGTTATAACAATCTTCTCTGCATCTCCCATCCACAGTAATGGTTCAGCAACTGCTTGTTCATCCATGTGTAAGGGGGATTAGGAAGGGGAATATAGGTTCTCCAATTTTTGTCCCTCTTCCTTTGTTCTTTGCCTCTTTGGGAATGGCATCAATTTAGATTCTACATTCATGGCCCTCTTCCCTTTTGAGGTAGAAACATCTTTATCATGCACTTGTTTTTCCAACTAGCCCCTATAGGATGCTTCACCCTTTTTCATTATCATATTGTATCCTTGCTTATGATGTATCACATATCTCCCATGTGGAACAATCCTACCATGTGTAGACTTTCTCAAGATGGCCTTAGCCCTCTCTAGCTCTTCTTTTATTCTGCCTCTTTCTTTTGATTTAGTGTTTGCATGAAATCCTCAAATAAAGACATCAATGAATCAATATTCTTAGCCCAAGGATGGAATTCCTTCAAAGGATCATATCCTCTATCAAAATTTTGTACAAATTCTAAGTTCTTCTTGTAGACCAGCCACTTTTCTTTCTTGATTTCTTGCTCTTATAAATTGAATTCATTTGTGATGATGTCCTCTAGAAAGTTGAATTGATGATCCAATACTAAACACTTTGTTCTTTTCCTAAACATATCACTTATGAATCCTTCAGTGTCAGCACATTGTATCACTGATGTTGTCATCTGATAAGGTTCAAGTTATTTATGTAAATGTTTCCATCCCCCTTTAGTGATAAAAAACTGTTGTACAACTGTAATAGTAGGGAAGATGGTGTCTTTCCCTTTTCCTGTCAATGCCTCCTCTTGTAGCCCACTAATTTGTCTGATTATTTCTGCGATGCCTACTTTAAGAGGGACTTGATATGGGAGTATATTTGGAAATCCTCTAAAACCATACACTCTGAAGATTGTTGAAGTAGGGTATAAAATGATATCACCCCAATTATGTACTATCTCAATAGTTTGAGAAATTCCTTTGGTCTTAAAAGATTCAATAAACCTTTTGGGATTCTTGGATTATCTGAGAATAATAAGGCTCTGAGCCTAGAAGCAAAACACCTTTCAAAGGTGATGAAACTAGCCTCTTTCATGTCCCATGACAAATCTACACTCCACAGTTGGATAGGAATCTCTTCATCATCTGTGACCCTCATTAGATCCATCTCTTTTTCAAAATAATCAAAACCCTTGAATAGGATCATATGCATTAACATAGAATACCAACCAAATGGCTTGGCTACCTTTGCATTTTTTATACCTATTAAATCATGGTGAATCAATTCAGAAATATAAGTGGAAAAATAAAAAATAATAGCCAAGTGTGGATGAATAATTTGGACCATCATGATCATATAGTGAATAGGCATCTTTGTTTCTTCATCCTCTCCAAAAATATGACTCAAGGCACTGTACATACCTCTAGACTTTGGATTAAAATAATCCAACTTGAATGGTTCTGGTGTATTAGGTCCTACCACAACCAAGTCTCCTATATTGTAAATAATTCCTTCAAGGGCCCACTTTTGAGGTAATTTCTTTGAGCCTTATATACTTCCTTGAATTAATCAAAATAAATATTCTCCATTTGAATAAAGGGATCATTTAATTGGAATACCTCCCTTAGTTCCTTAGCTATGATGCTTACTAATACATTGTCATTTATGTCCCTCACAACCCTGGAAACACTGTCATACTTCTCTGCAATTTTGATTAATAAATCCATGTCCATGAAGACCGCAGGGACTACTAACTTTCCCACATAAAACTTCCAGATGTTACTATTTGGGGCAAACGCATTCCTCTGGCTAAAATCTACTTTAAAGAATCCTAGACTAGGCAAGCTAATTTTGGCATCCCTTTCCCATCTGCCCCTATCATACAAACCCTCCCCAATTTTTAAACAAGGATGTTTTGGCACTATTTCTTTGAGTTTGGTAGTTTCATTTATTGACCTAGTTAGTTGTTGTAAGAAATCCTCACAAACATTTCTCTCCTGATAACCTATTTTTTCCTGAAATTTCTCTTCTGGGTGTCATTCTTAATTTAGGGTTTCTAGAACAAAAGGTAACATCTTTGTATGAAAAAATCCACTTGCTTCACAACACCAAAACCCTACTTCCAATTCAATTCAAAATGTTGAGAAATGGAGTCTCAAAAAAACTTACCCATTTCGCAAAAGTTGGAAAATAGGCAGAAAACCCTGCAATTCAGGTCTGCTCCAATCACTTCATCAATTATGGATTTTGAAAACTCAAAAATACAATCTTTTACATAATCTCAACTATACTTAGAATTTAATTCCCACTAAGATGGCCACATGCTTCGCCATTAATTTCAACTCATTTGAACTATTGTGGCCCAACGGTTCAAAAAAAATTTCTTTACCGGTTTAAAATGTGACCGTAGATCTCAGCAACTTCCTATTAAATCCTATGGCTAGAAATGATTGATAAATAACACCATTAGCTTGGACACATGTTCGTTAAGTGCAATTCCTTGATGAGTAGTTCTTGATCATCATTTGGCTAAGGCTTTGTTGTATCTGTCCAATTAACATCAACTCATAGTGTCTTTACATTCCTTTACAACCCGTGACCCATGAACTCATTTATGCTACATGTCACTTAAGTGTGATGCTTCAAAGGTTAATCTCCTTACATCTCTAGCTTAAGGCTTCACAATCACTATTGGATCCTTTTAAAACTATTCGTATTCTACTTTCCTTTACTTTTGGTCGGGTCCCATCACTTATCCATGTATCGTGCTAGCGCAATTCCTTAGAAGCTAGATCATGATCATCTTTTATTTGAGGCTTTACATTTTTTTTCTGATCAAAACCCACTTGATCGCATATTAACCTTACCATTTAATTTGTAATTGCAGGTCCCACTAGCCTATGTAAGACATGTGGCACTGAGGCGATTTGCCTCAAAGGTTATTTGTTGTTCATCTTGTGATTGAGGAATCATGCCAACCATCATATTTTATTTGACTTGATCATAGGTTACTTAACTACCATCTTATTGACCATAGGTTTAAACTCCTAGATAGGAAACACATCATAAAGGTGCAATGCCTTAATGGTTAAAAAAATTTCATCTCCAGGCTGAGGCATTACACCAGCCGCACGATCAGATCTAATATGAACACTATTTACCTTATCTTAACCGTAGAGTCAGACCCATTTGGAACACATGGCAAAAATGTGCATTTCCTTAATAGTTAATCAAATTATATCTCTAGCCTAAGGATTT
This sequence comes from Thuja plicata, assembly GCA_018584345.1. Lineage (NCBI taxonomy): Eukaryota > Viridiplantae > Streptophyta > Pinopsida > Cupressales > Cupressaceae > Thuja > Thuja plicata. Next base: position 540,442 of record MU221915.1, read on the forward strand.
ACGCCAACTGTTGGATGAACTTTAAGTTACATCATCTTTACTTTATCCTTTATCATTGAGAAGGTCCCGCCATATGCCAAGTGTCACTCAAGCGTGATGCCTTGATGAATTAATCTTGATCATCTTTCTACTGAGGGTTTCTGCCAACCGCACGATCAAGTCTAATGTTCTTACCTTTTACTTTGACTTCTCTAACTTCATCCAGACCCATTGGGATAGATGTTACATAGGCACAATGCCTTGAATGGGAGATCAAATGCATCTTGAGATTAAGGCAATGTGTTGTTTGTCAGATCAAATAGAATCTGCATGCATTTTATAGTAACCTTGTAACATATGTCAGACCCACCAAATACACATGACCTTCAGGCACAATGCCTTGATAGGTAGATCTTGATCATTTTTTGGCTAAGGCAACACTCTATCCATTGAATCAAATTGGAGTTGCATGACACATGATGTAAAAATAAAAAGGCATGTGGGGCATCTAGACTTAGGATAAATAATTAAAGCGTTAGGTCTATAGGATAAAAAAAATAATGGTCCGCCCGATGATAAAATAAACACATGGGTTCATAAGACTTTAAGTGACAAAATAAAGTAACTCAAAATTAGAACAAGCCCTAGAACCTTAGGGTTTTAGATCGATGACCCAAAGCTTGAAAACTACAACTACTAGGGTTTTAAAAAACTCATAATCTGACTTAAATCTTTGAAATACATGACTTATCAGTTGGGCTGAAAACAAAAATTTGTAGCCCTAACAACCTCCACCTGAGATCTATCAGAGAGGTTAACCATGAGATTGATCCCATTAACCCTATTCAATCTAGTAGGGATGGATTTATGCTAAAATTCTTTACCTCCTTTCATACTTTCTGAAAGGATCCTTTTAGGTTGCACATGATCCTCTACACCTATCATAGCCAAACCCTCCACCACTAATAGATTATTATCTCTACCATTAGTCAACTACTCCACTATCATGCCTTGTCACTTGTCCATAGTATCCCCTAAGGAGTTACTAAGAGGAGGGAAAGAAATAACCCCGACCAATAAGGGCTCCAAATTCAAACTAATAGCCAAATTTTGAGACACCCCCATAATTTGTTTCCCAATAGTATTAGAATCCCCATTTGACCCATTTATAATAGGTTTGGTAGTAGATCCATTTTTTTCTTCCAAACCTTTTTCATCTTAATATCCCTTTTGTGTAGGCAGTACTTGGCCCAATGACCAGTCTTTTTATAGTGAAAAAAAGGAAACGGGATGGATTCACACTCAATGGCTTGAGTCCAGATTCCTAGTTTAGAATTAAGCACAACTTTAGCAGGAAAATATATAGATTTCTTAACATTCACACATATATGTGCATACACCAAGTGTTTTTGGGCTTGTGGCATTGGATCCACTAAAATTAAATCACCAAAGCAAGCATCATTACCACTATAGGTTTCTTCATCCAAAAACTCAAGGGGTGGCCCTAGGAGATGAATCCACACAGGGGAAGCTCACAAACCCAATGAAGAGGGGAGAACCTAGGCTCCCATTTTTTAGGGAAAGATAATCCACCAAGAATCCAAGGGCCCCTACCCAACATAGAATTCAGATCCTCATTACAGGTAAACACACAAGCAAATAACCTTTTATCCATTTCTAGGACATCAATTTGACCCTTCTTGTTCCATTTTTGGGCCACCCAGGCCCTCACTAAATCAACATTATGCCTCAGACCAACAAGTTTACCAATCAAAGTATAGTTCATTGAAGTCCCTTCTCCACCAGACTATATGGTATCACCATTAAGAACACACCAGACATAGGATCAATGTTATGGGTAATAGGGGAGATTGAATTACCTCTGAGTCTATTACCAAAAAAAATTTCCAATGTAGAATTTTCCTTTAAATAGTCCAATCTGACATATACCACTTTAGATGCAAAAGGTGGAAAGGGACCCACACCCTTAGATTTTGCACTGATATTCCTAGGAGTCCCCACCATCATCAAACTCTTAGGGGATTCAGGGTCCTCAGCGTTACCCGCACCATCATCAGTACCATTTCTTGCTCTAGCAAGGTTTCCCACCCTTGTAGAATTTGAATTCCTCTCTCTAGTTGCATACCTCCCCATGACCACAATCACCTGCTTTTTTGACATTATAACATGTTGCAATTCTTCAATATGTTGATAAATAGAGAAAAAATAAATATATACAAAAAATGCATAAGGAATATGTTTTATATACAGTAACAAAATTATTGAAAGGAAAATGTGTGGAAATATAAAATATTTTTACACAATTTAAGCATAAAAATGTACAAGCAAGTATTTATGATCCACCAAGTAAAATAATAGACAAACTTACCATCAAAATGATACAAGATTGATCTTTTTTCACATTTTTATTTTCTTTTTGTAGTCATAAAGATATTTTAAAAATATATTTAATAATGATATAACAATTATGATTACATATATTTAATAATGTATTTAAGAGAAGTGTGTTCTCAAAAGCCAAATGTGTCGATCAAGAAAATAAGGAACTATTGAGAGTACCAAGAATAAGAGTAGATATGCAGAAGTTGTTGGACAAGGGCATCACCGATATTGGCCATCTTAAGCACAAATGCTACACCCTTGCATTCTTTAATGTGGAATTTTTTGTATTAATGGTTTAAATGTGACTTAGTCATTGTAGGTCATGGACCCATCATCTTTTATTTGCGGGATGACTATGATCCTACACATTGTTTGTGTTAAAGATCTCTATTTTTTATTTAGACATTTAATTTCTTAATGGAAAATCTATTATTTTATATTTGCTTCAATTTGAATGGGAACATTACAAATTGACATGTCATGTGACAATGAATTTTGTCCCTAGTCTATCATCCATTGCAACCTATATACATATTACATAGAGAAATAACCTCACATAACTCTAATATTTAAATTATTATAATTTTTTAGTTTTTCACATTTTCATAATTTTGAGTGTGGCATCTTTGTACTCAATTTTTAATTTTATCAAAAAAAAAATATCCTGTATTATTTTTATTTTTTATTTATGTTGTATGGAAACAAGTCGAAACACAGATGTCAGCATCAGTGCATTTTTATAGTATATTACAACAATTTGAGTAAGATTACATCTAAACTACGAGTCATCTTTGGCCAAATAACCACATTTAGAAGGATCAAATTCATCAAATTCACCTAGGAGTTGAAATTGTCTTGAACATGCCTCTAAGGGTTTGAATCTTTGTGAGTGGATTTTTATATCACATATTATCATTCTGACCAATTGTATTCAACCAAATAGAAACTACATCCATTTGAATGGTTTTCACAATTTTTTAATTGGTTTATGAAAAATATTTTGATTATGCCTTCTAATAGGAAAAGTATAAGATGAATTAGAATTAAGGTTCAAGGGTCATCTTATTAAGGTGATAGTCACAAAATAAATATGGTAGTTAACTAGCAACCCTTGCCTATACACATGTACCATTTCCATACTTTGATGATTTTCATTATGGATTGTCTCAAATGTAAAGAATAACTATCCCCAATCAAGGTCATGGATCTTCATTTGAAATCCATATCTCATTTATTTAGTATTTAGTAAATATTGTATCCTAACTAGCTATCATTTATCATCAATATGATCTTTGAGGTATCTTGTAATATTCACCAATGAATAAAATTTTACAAACAGATTGACCAAAAAAATTACATGTATAAAATATATTAAAAAACTCCTTTACCAATTATACATAAATAATCTACATAGCCTTATCCAAATTATTGGTTCATGTGTATAGGAAAGGGTGATGCTAGTACAAATGTTGAAGGGCCAAGCTTTTCAAATATAATAATGTACCTTGCAAGTGATATCTACTTATAGGGTTGAACAATATACACCTACACACATGTTTTTATTACGGTGAAAATAGGTTTTAAAGGGACCTGTAACCCTTTAACAAAATAGAGGCATAGATATAACATATATGTGAAAGAGAAAACATCCTCAATTGATCCAATAATAATGAAATGGGAATAACAAAAGAATTAATAATTACAAAGAGATCAATCCTTATAAAGGAGATCAAACACCTAGAAGGTGGAGAAACCTAGGTTGCATGATAACAATTAATAAAGAATTAATTATTGCATGCCTAAAGTTTAGCTTAAGTGAACTAGAGATAAAAAAGGTGACTTAATAATTAAGTCAATAATGATTTAATTAATAATTGAAAAGGTGACTTAATAATTAAATCAATAATGATTTAATTAATAAGTGAAAAATACCTTTTTACTCTAACACCACCCCTTAAGATAAACTTAGGGAGAAGCCAGAAACCTAGAAATAACTACTGAAAGCAGGAAATGGGTCCTGACAACAAGGCCTAATCAGGTACCCGAGTACAAAAATATTTGTAAATAGCAGAAAAGGAGAAAACCTAGTGGGAAAAACCCCTCTCTAAAAATAGATGAAGAATAGTGAAGGACTAAAGAATCCTCCAACTAGAGAATGTCCTAGAATAATAGGAACAAAGGAAGAACATGTAGAACACTTATGAAGCATGAAGCTGCAAACATTGTCGAAGAATAACTACTAGAACCTCCATTGTAATAGAACATGATCAGATAGAGAAGACTGTAAACAAATCCTGAAGAGCTGATTAATATAATATGGAAGGATGTCTCCAAAGAAAGAATGAAAGGTTTCCATATGGTAAATGATCCATCTCACCGAAATGCATAGGTACCCAGCCACTACATCTGCCTAGTATGTAGGAAAAAATACTAAATACATAGATCACTCCATTGAACCAAGTAATCATTAGAACCAATAGGAGATACCCCCATAATGTTGAGCAATGAGAGGCATGATAGGTACACTGAATCAGACTGCCACGAACAACTACATGATGAAGAATGTACAAACACATATAAAGGATGGTCTCTTGGAAGGATCACTCTCTTGACACACATCATGAGGCTAATGTCGTGGAAGGAACACTTACTTGAAAAAATTAGATGGAAAACAAAGAAAATATCAAACCCCCCATGGCACTTTATAATATAGTGCAAGTACAATCAAGCACAAAATGTGTAGGGTCCCAAGCATGCATCAGATGGAACTTTATTTTAGTGTGTTTGCAAAAAAATAAATGCGATAGAAATAGATGTCTACAATATCCAGGAATGACAAAAAGTTATAGAAACATGAAGAATAGCTAAAAAAGAAGTCATCCCATGCACAGAAAAAAATCCCAAGACCTGAAACATCCAAGATAAGCATTAGATTGCAAAAATACAAAAAATTGAATAAAAATACCTAGAGCATAATTTGGTTGTGAGACCCATGAAATAAGATAGAGCACTGAACCAGCTTTCCAACTCCATGTGGAAGTCAAAAAATGTAGTCTAGATGAGCAAGATATGGCACCCGGAGTACAAAAAAGAACCATGACTTAGACTAGAAAAAAACCTAAAAGACAAAAAAATTAGAAAATCTAACCTCCATTTTTGGATAGATCTTGGAAAGAGCTTTCCGACGATATAAGATAGGTCAAAATATGATATCGTATACGCAAGATATGAGCAAAAAACACAATGTGCTCATTATGAAAAAATGGCAAGTTGTATGACAGGTTGGTGGCCATCAAATTTAACCTAGATCTCAAACCTACAATAGCTAACATTAGTAGTACGAAAACTGAGGCACCATGAAAACCAAGGCATTTTTTTGCCTCAAAAAGTGTGTCAAGGTTGTGCATGCAAAAAAGAGGGCCCATATTTCAACAGTGTCCAAATTGGATGTGCCTTTTATGAAAATGGGGGTTTTGGGGCATTCTAAGCGTGATCATGAGGTCAATTTGTACCCAGAGTGTTCCAAAAAAATCTCATGAAGAGAAAAAGGGCATGAAAGGGCAGAGCTCTGATACCGTATTGGAGTTGATGAAAAAATATCAACCCTACAGCTCCCAAGAATCATTTGCATGCAAACACCTGTCACAAAAAGAGAGAAGCAAAAGCTATGGAGGCCAGAAACAAAAGATCTGTGAAAGAGGAAACATCCTCAGTTGATCCAATAATAATGGAATGGGAATTACAAAAGAATTAATAATTAAAAAGAGATCAATCCTTATAAAGGAGATCGAACACCCAGAAGGTGGAGAAACCTAGGTTGCATGATAATAATTAATAAAGAATTAATTATTGCATGCATAAATTTTAGATTAACTAAACTAGAGTTAAAAAGGTGACTTAATAATTAAACCAATCATGATTTAATTAATAAGTGAAAAGGTGACTTGATAATTAAATCAATAATGATTTAATTAATAAGTGAAAATACCTTTTTACTCTAACACATTTTTCTCCATCCGAGTAAAATAAAGCATCATAAAATAGAGCCAACAAAAGCTACCCTTAAGATAGACATATATAGAGGTAGCTAAGAAGACAACAAAAATAAAAATAGACAAAGAACACAAAAAAAAATAAAAAAAAATAAAAGACTAATCCATGTTCTTAAGAATCTCAGAAACCCCTGCCTCCAACTTGGTCATATCCTGAGCAGTCTTCTTAAGGTCCTTGAGCTCCACAAGGGAATTTTTAGCCTTTATATTAAGCTTTCCCTTGGTCCTCTTACTAGGTCCAAAAACTTTCTAGCATTTATCCTAATCCATCTCAACGATTAGATTCTCCTAGTGCTATTTTTCAAGGGACTCAACCAACATGTTCATAGCTTCCATAATATGCTCTTATGGATCTAATTCATGGTTTTCTAAAGAACACCCTTAAGATTGGTCACCTTCTCTACTAGCTAATACTGATGCATTTTCATTTTTTTCCATGGCATCAACAGTCTTCTTAAGGAAAGAAACCATAGAATTCTTCTCCTCGGTTGTCCATAAGCTCTACCCAACACTATCACTAGTACCATCCTTATCCATCACCTTGGAATCCATAATTTCAAGTTTGGTTCCAAGAGCCCTTTGTTTAATCTTCAATCCCTTAATTTCATGGAATAACCATTTGAATAAAGAGGATTCAATCGTATGATCCCTTGCCAAACCCAACAGATCATAGTAATCCTCACAATCATGTTTAAGATGATGCGATTCATCATTTAACTCTATGGGGGACACGAAACCATCCTTTTTGAGAGAGGTGTCTCCAAGAAAAGGAGTGGAACTAGCAACAGGGGAGGGAGGAACTACACCTACACCCATGTTATTATAATTATATGATATTGATTTTGTTGGGAAAAGGGTGTTATACATATTACATAAGAAACAAATAATTTTATAATGTAATTTTTTTTAATAATTTATCTTTACAGTTGTGTTTATTCATTTTAAATATGTATGTGGATCCACTTGGAAAGTTGTATATAACATTGGTTAGAATTTTATATGAACTCTAAATATTGGAAAAAAAAATTAAATCATGAAAACTTAGCACAAAAGATTAAATGTTGGGGTCAATGATTTTGTGCACTCGTGGTTTTATTTACACCACTTGGTTGTTTGTGTGATTTTGAAGTTAGCTAGTTGGTTATTTAGCTTGTTTATCCTTTATACTAAGTCCTCTTGCAAATTGCATATGAAAATAATGGTATAAGATACATATGGTTGCATGGTTACCTAATATTGGAAACATGGATAATGTATTAAAGGAGATTGACATTCAAGAAAAAATCATGGAGATTATATAAATGTGTTGTTATATTTCTATTATTGAATAATACATTGAATGTGGGTTTTTCTCAAGGCAAAATTTTCCTTTTTTAAAGGTTTTCTCAAGGATTGTCTTGTGTAACATTATGATTATTTCTTTAATTTTTTAATTATGATTATTCTATAATATTGGGTGCATGAATTTATCTTATATGGTTTTGTATGAAATACTCTAATAAACTAGATCATTTTGCTAATTTGTGGTTGTATATGCAAAAACCTATCTATGGGGAACAAAATAAAGCATGCAAACGTTAGAGGAAAACAATCAAGATATCATATTATAAATTTGAACCAATCAAAAAGATTTCATAAAACCTCTGATAGAGCCTAAAGAAGTGCACCCAAATGACTTGTTTCATTTTCTCTTTTATGGGGATGTGGGTGTGCTCTCCCAACGCAATAATTAATGATGACATGTAACTAATTGAATGTTTGAAGATATTAATTTGATGATCATGCAAGGCATTAAATCAGTTAATGTATTGTATTGTCATTGATGTCAACTTGATATAATATGTATGGTCATTGTAATGCTACAAAGACTTAAAAGAACCGATGAATCAAGACTATGCTATCAGTAATGCATACAAGTCAAGTATTCACTAAGAGACTATATACACTGATGGAGTGCACACCGACGGTCAGAGTAAAAGAGTAGAGTCACAAGGTTACCCGATGAGCTAATGCACAACATTACTGACGAGTAGAGTTACAGTGCTTCCCGACGAGCAAAACATAGAGTAACCCAATGGAAATAATTTCAGTGTTGCCCGACGGAAAAGACTAGGATGAAGATTCCAATGACAACTAAAGTCACACTGACAGAACAGTCAGTTATCACTGATGACTAATTGAAGTGTTGACCAATAGAACAGAGATTTTAGAAAATGACAAAATGCTTAGTTGTCAATAAGCTAAAGATAGAATTAATGGATACTTATCATTGTTTTAATCATCAAGATAAATTCGGAGATAAAAAAGTGATTTAAAGCTGATTTGTCCAATTGCCAAAAAGATCTCTTTGAGATAAATTAGGATTTTTCTTCCAATCTATTAGCAAATATTGTGGAACACACCAAGAATCAAGAAAGCCAAGAAAAGGAGAAATCATGTCTATATAGAGACAAACCCAATTCATTACGAATCATGGGGTGAACAAGAGAATAGAAGAAAGATGCTAAAGAAAATTTGAAGGAGAAGAAAGTCTTCATTCAGTCCTAATCAACAAGATGAGGAAAGAGTTAGATTCTGCAGACACCGACGAACAGTGAGACAAGCATCACAAAGCAGAACATTGTGGAGCAAAGGTAAAATGATTATATTGATCAGAGAGGTAATGGACTTACAATAGATCTGAAAATATGTAATTGAGTTATATGTATGAACAGACAATTAGTGTTTCATTTTAACCATTGAAGCATATAAGTATATTAACTGAGCAGGACTTAAAAGTATTTTACAATTGAGATACATCCCAAGGAGTTTCAAAAATTTTGATCACAAAAGTAGCATTGGATATGCCCGATACCTATTGACATGCCAAGTGAGTGTTTGATCAAGGATGGTAGCATTAGAAGCTAGATACTAGTTGACAAACTATTTCTAAATCCTCTAACAAGGTCACACCTAACAGTGTGTTTGTAACCTTTAACAGGATTGGCTCCTAATAGAGCTTGCTTCAGAAGAGTAAAAATTTGGGGTACCAGTCTTAGTGGTTTTTTTCCCTTAACAGGGTTTCCATGTTAAAATCATTGTGTTATGTGTTTATGGTTTATTACTGTGTGTGTAATATTAACACCTTCATTAAATTAGGACTAAAAACAACAATTCTATGGAAAGAAAATATGATTTAATCTAAGAATTGAAGCTAAAAATCCATATCATCTCATGGTTCTCTATCTAAGCTTTGTTAAGAGAGCTCTAAATCTTAATCTCTCTCAAGGACAATCCTAGAATGAGAAATAAGTGATAAACAATGCTCAAATCTAGCTTAAAATGCTAAAAAAAGCTCCAAGATGTGTTAGAAAACAACAAATGCTCCTAAACATGATATACTAAATGCTATGAAAATGCTAAAATACTCTCAAAAGCTCTCAAATGCTCTCTAAATGCCTATAATAAGGATTCCTTTGCTCTTAAAATTCTTGGATTCCAAACACAAAGGAAATGGCTTGTATTTATAGCATTTTTCCAAGGGTAGGGGGTAGAGTGAGTTGATCATGATCAAAATTTGGTTAAGTCAAAATCTTTGAGGTGTTCTCAAATGGAGGGAAAGTTGGTTGGTTGTCTCAAAGAAATTAGGAATTAAATAACTCAA
>MU221915.1:550568-565041 GCA_018584345.1 Thuja plicata
GGAGGGAAAGTTGGTTGGTTGTCTCAAAGAAATTAGGAATTAAATAACTCAATCATTTAATTAATTTAGCCATGGAAGGGTGAATGGGTTGGATTTGATCTTTTTGATTTGAACTATACAATTGATTATTTAAAATCAATTGAATAATTTGATTAATCCCTTTAGGCTTGAATTTAATTATTTTATTTCATGATTATTTGATCTTTTAATTTGATTTGATTTTTGTCCTCTTGATTTGATAAATGTCCATTTGATTTGATCTATTTGTTTTACATTGAGATGGGATTGGATGCATTTGGCTGAGATTTACAATTTTGAATACTTGAGATACACCTGGTCAATTTTAGGTGTCTACAAATGCCCATATTTGAATTGATGTGCGAAGCGCATTGATTCAAAGAAAGCTTGATTTTCCTGATCATTGATTTGGTACTGATGAGATAATTGACTGATATGAAAACCTGATATGAAACTCTAAAATGAAACCTAATATGAAACCTTGATATGAAACCCTAATATGAAACCTTGATATGAAACCCTTATATGAAACCCTGATATGAAACTCTAATTGATAAAGTTTGATTTGATGCCTCACTGATAAAGTTTGAAATTTTAATGCCACAGATTTGATATAAGATATAATGCAAAATCCCAGTTGGATGATATGATGATGCCCCCTCAGAAATGAAATCATATTGATCTTAAATGTGAAAAATTTGATGGGTACTGCTGATAGAATAGATCCAAGATGATTGCATTTCTAATAAACAATGATGCTGAAAGATGTTGAACAAATGCCCTAGTGTGTAAAATATGTAGATTTGGTTTTACTGGGTCAAAAATCTCACAAAATAGGGTAAAATAGCTTAAATAGGTTGAAAAACCCAAATTTACTATTCATTTTAACTTTTTACTATTGAGATTTTGCGTTGAGCCTCTGATGATTTACAGCGATAGTGGTCCCCATTCGAGAGCATAGGTTCGAGCGAGCATGCCGATATAAGAGACCTCCTAACTATGGGCCTCTGGTGAGTGGTTTGAACTCTCTGAGTGCATTTATTGCTCTTTAAATAGCATTTAATACATTTTTTTAATGCTTTATAGGTAGAATTTAGTGAAATGCCACGTAGGATAGATAAAGTGTCGTTTAGGGCCTAGAAAAGCCGCCTTCGCGCATTGAAAAGCTATGTCAGAGCAATCCTTAGCCGTGTAAGAATTAGGGAAAAATTTGTAACCCAAATAGCAAAGAGCCGCTTTAAAAACCCTAGTTTTTAAAGGCCACTTATGATATGTAAAATGTCGCGTAGGACTTTAAAAGGCCGCCTACTTAGCCAAGCACCACCTCCAAGGATTAAAGTGCCATGTTTAATGATTTAAATGTCGTGGGGTTTAAAAATTTGTGTACACTAAGTAAAGTTCCACCTACCATGAAGTTTGAAATTTTGAGATAGAAAATAGATGAAGTCCTTTCGATCAATCATCTAGATAACTCAATTAGATTCCAAGCTAGAAAATGTTCGTCCAGATTATCACTTAGTGTTTAGGATATTAGAAAATTCATAGTGATGAATGTTTGATAGGTCAATCAGATATGATTAAATATGATTACAAATTGTCCTTGTGTCTCATGATATAGAGGTTAGGAGCAATAAATTGATGCGCTCAAGTTATAGCAAAGATAGATTTATTGTGTTTGATTGACGTAGAATGGTTCACCAAGAGAAAGACTAATATGATTCACTTTGTTTCAAAATGTAGGAACATTATCGCAAGTTGTGGGTACGGGGTGTAGCATCTTGGATTTTCAATTTAGTTGATGAGCTTATAGCGCTTGAGAGGCAGACCATCGAGACATGTGGTCTCAGTTTCCTTCTAGATCTCCCTCAATTTCAACTGAACCGAGGTCTTTTGATAGCTATGGAAGAGTGATGGCACTCTGACCGTAATATATCTCATCTACCCCTCGGCAAGATGACTATCACACCCAAGGATGTTTACAGATTATTGAGGATCCTGACTCATGGAGAGCGGGTGTATTATGATTTAGTTTATGATAGTAGTGTATGGAGACAGGTGTTTGGAGATAACACCATTGCTGATGATTATATTACTTGGGCACACTTTTCCTATTTTCCCACTTTGCCAGCATTATTAGGAGTGGTGATTGGAGGATTACTTCTTCCAGATAGGAGAGGATGTGGCTATGCGGTCAGATGGGGCCAAATACTAGAGGACTTGATTGCACATCCATGGAGATTTGATTGGGGCTCTTGTATATTAGCTCAGTTGTATCATGATCTACATGAGTTTGTGTATAGGTGCAGTGCAGCTCTTTCTGCAAGTGCAGTGGTATTACAGTTGTGGACCTTGGAGCATATCCCTATTATGAGATCAATTTTAGCATGAGTGTGGGTCCATGGATATCCGTATGCATTTCTCTATGATGGCATGGTTGTATAGAATTGTTTGGGAAAGGTTGACTTTTGGAGATGAACTATTGATGATATAGATCAGGTTGTATGGAGACCATATCTGCATTGTGAGAGTTGGTGAGAGGATGATTATGAGCTACCATATATGTTTTCTCTTTGGTGGATGATCTGTCGATCACTATTAGTTATTGAGAGATTTTTCTTTGGGAGAGTCCTCCATTAGTACGGCCAAGTTTAGGACATGCCTCAAGGTATGGCTCTTTATGCCAAGGTATAGGCTAAGAGATCGATGTGGGGGGAATAGGTGGATTATCGATTGGCCTTTTTACAGATAGATTAGCTAGGTTATGTTGTGTGGGATATTATGACACATGTTGCAGATGTAGGCATGTTAGCTGAGTATCAAGAGTGGTTCATGTGACATTGTTTTGTCAGATTCATAGATCTAGCAGAGCCTATTCTCGATGTAGATGAGCTCTCAGATGATGATGGTGATGATGGTGATGATAATAGGAGACCATGGAGGCACATGGTTCAGAGGGTACCTAGGGCACCTTGAGTACGAAGAGCTGTAGGACCTCGGATGAGAGGTGGACATGTTAGAGGCTGAGGTGGAAGATTCAAGAAGCCTAGGTAGAGATTAGCATAGGCATAGGTTACTCAGGGTCAGGCTCCTTTGATAGTTGCTATAGATTGGTCCAGACAGAGACACAGACGTGTCCAGGTGGCCAAATAGGTTCCAGTGCATGGAAAGATTCCATAGGTTGATCCACAGAGCAACATGGCACCAATGATGACTTAGGTTCCATTAGCGCCACAAGCACCACAGACTCCTCCAGCATCATAGGAACCTCCAGTTCCTCCTGTTTTGGATGGTTTAGTGCAGGATGTTTGGGGTTTATAGGAAGGGATGACTGCAGTGACTGCTCGATTAGATCAGGTTTCTACTATGCTACAGCAGTTTCTGACTACTCTGGCTCAGTTACCTACCAGTGCGAGCACTAGTCAGGAACCTCCCAATATATAGGATAGAGAAAGTGACAGGGATCCCAATGGTGCAGGGGGTTCAGGAACTGGTATAGCTGGAGATGGATCAGGTGCCCCTGCTGGGTCATGAGACAGATTTGGGAGCCATGATATCTTGATATGACATTGATGATGTATCATATGTATTTTTGATCAGGACTTTGATGTATGGACCATTTGGTTGATGTACCTTTGATGTACTGATTTATGTTATAGACATTAGATGATGGACATTTATCTATGATGATCTTTGATTCCTCCTTTGATGATGTTATGAGATTTTCTTTTATGCATATCTAAATGTTTCTATGATGCATTTAGTTCTATTATGCTATGGATGCAATGTTTTAGAGTAGGACATAGATAAATTGATGCAAATGTTGTTAATGCAACTTATGCTCTATATCCTTTTCTGATTTAACCATGATGTATGGATTTATGTAATGCAAGGGATGCAATACTTAGTGCTATGATAAATGAATGCAACTATCTTTTTTTATTTTTGGATGTATGCAATTTTAACTTATGATGTGCAATTCTAAATTATATGGATAAATGAATAATGATTAATGTTTCTTTTCTTTTCTTTTCACTTGATATGAATATATAATGAATAATGATTAATGATTATGAATGCAAAGGAAAATCTCATATTGATGACTTGAAACCATTAAATATGATGAAGTGTTGTCAACTTTAATTCCCCCCTTGTTCTTGGAAAATTTCTAGAAAGGAAAGCCATTTTAAAACTAACTTGGAGAATGCAATTTAATCTATCATGAAGATGCAATTAATCTAACATGAAGATGCAATTAATCTAAAATGCAAATGCAATGTAACTAATTGTCCTTGAGGTTTGCAAAAGAAATGCAAACTGAGATATATTTTCATCATAGAGCATTGTGGAACTAGGAGTCAATACAACCCTTACTAGTGCCACTGTGACCATAAAAATATGAATATGACTTTCTCTCATGTAGTAACCCCTTCTATGAAACCAAGTACAACCCTTACTAGTTGAATGACCAACTATGAGAGTATGAATACTGGTTTAATCGGATTCAATGTTGCAAGTGGATGTTGGTATTAAGATATGAAAAATCTAAATAGCCAAGTTATCCTTTTGCGTGAACAAACAAAGGTTAACCCTCCTTCCTATATGAATGTCCTCTATGGTTCTTTAATGACCATGTCCTTATAATAATTCACACAAGTTAAAGGATCTTCCTCAAAATAGTCACTCAGAAGCTTAAGAAAACATCATGTCTTTATCATTGTCAATCTAGTCGAAACATCATCGATTAGCTAAAAAGAACATGACTCGAAAAAGGTCAATGAAAAACTCATCAAAAATTTCCAAGTGGTTGTGAAATGTGTCAAGATTTCCAAATAAGAATTCTAGACTATCTGATCATTTAGGGTGTGTCAATTTTTAATCCTGATAAAATAAATCAATTAAACTCAAGGATCATGTTATGCGATCGAATTGTTTAGGGTTTGAACAATGATATCCATCAAAGGTTCCAAAATTATCTCGTCTGAATCTAAAAATCTGCTTCTAATGTGTGACCAAGATGTTGCACTGTTGAATATGGGTGGTACCAAAAATTTATGATGCATGCCTCCAAGTAATAAATATGACCAATGTGAAACTTAGGGCAACTGAACCTAGAATGCGACAAAAAAGCAGCTATGAGATTTTATTAGGATGATGCACAAATGACAGATGCAATGAGGATATGGAAAAATGAGATGATGAAATGCAATATGTACAAATGCAACTAGGAAAGACCTAAGAGACAAAAGGTGCCTATTTCCAGGTTTTCACCTCTTGGGATTATTGCTCTTTTTTCTCTTTTTTGCTTGTTTTTTTTCATTACCAATGGTGCCTATTGCTAGGTTTTCACCAAGGCACTTTTTTCTCTTTTTCAAATGTTTTTGGCTTTTTGAACTTTCTAATTTTTTTGTATTTTGATATTTTCTCATTTTTTTGGTATTTTTGAATTTTTCCATGTACAAAGGTGATGCTGACTCATCTGATACTTTTAACTTATACTCTTTCTGTTGATACTCTTTCCTCTAAATCAGGTGTGAAACCTCTTAAGATGAATGCTATTGATAGGTTCTTGCAATTCATCACCTTCATAATCTTCCAATTTGTAGGTCCCCATACCAAATGAAGAAATAATGACAAAAGGACCAAGCCAATTTGCTTCCCACTTTCCTTTCTTTTCTCTATCAGCCTGATTTTTTGGATTTTCTCTCAATACTAGGTCTCCTACTTGAAAGGTTCTTGGTTTGATATGCTTATTATAGTTCCTTGAAATTCGGTTCTGATACACTTTCAAATGATCATGGTATTGACATTTTGCACAAATTTTGACATATTGACAAGCATCTCTTTCTAAGGTTTTCCAAAAGTACCCCATACGTAAGATTTTCTTAGCTAGGTTTAAACCACTTGAATGTGACCCACAAATCCCCTCATGGATGTATTTTAAAGCTAATTTGGATTCATCTTCCTCTAGAAATCTAAGGAGCGTTCTGTCAAGACCTTTACGATACAATGTGTTAGAAAGGATGGTATATCGAGCCACTTGTCTTATGAAATTTTTCTTTTGAGCATGGGTTTGGTCTATAGGTAGGGTTTGATCTTTTAGGTAGGCATAGATGGGTCCATACCAAGGTGAGTCATGTCCATTTAAAAGGGAAATAATTTGGGTATCAAGTAGGTCAAATGTTGGTTTAACCAATTCTTCCACCAAGAACTCATACTTTTCATTTTGATCAAGCATTTGAAGTAAAGATGCCAAGGTAGCCATCGCATCCGCTGCTCTATTCTTGTCTCTTGGAATTTGTTCAAAAGTGATCAAAGCAAAGTAATTCCAATCATCCGCCAATTTATTGTAAGGCATCAATTTTTCATCCTTAGTATTATATTCATCATTAACTTGATTAATTACTAATTGAGAGTCTCCATAGACTTGTAATTTTGTGACGTTCCATTCCAAGGCCATCTTAATTTCAATGACCAAAGCTTCATACTCTTCTATGTTATTGGTGCATGGGAATAATAACTTGTAAGATTTTTGGATTGTGTAACCTTATGGTGTAATCAAAAGAATGTCTGCTCCACTACCATTTTGGGTATAAGATCCATCAAAGTATAAAGTCCATGTCTTAGCTTCTACATTCACAATTTCAGAATCTGGGAATTCCACTTGCATAGGATGTATAGATGATGACATTATTTTTACATTAGTATACTCAGAGAAAAAACAAAGACAACAAGCATTATCAGCAGACAGCAAACATCACTGGCGAACCACAAGCAGTATCGGTAAAATGCAAGCATACCTGACAGAACAAAGATTTTTGAGAAAAATCTAAGTATAAAATTGACAAGCATCACTGGCGAAGACAAGCATCACCGACGACACAGTTTCTAGAACAACCTAATAGGAATAGACAAGCATACCCGATGACATGTTCAAAGAAAGGAACACCGACGACCAAGAACACCGACCGTCAGAACTAACAGTCAGAAAAGCCACAAATTGTGGATCTGATTTATACACGGCAGATAAAGAAAAGTTATTCTATTTTGTAGAATTGTTTTTTGTTTTTTATGGTCATGAAAGCTTTATGTAAATGCTTTAAAGCATCCTAATGGATCTAAAGCATATCTAACTACAGATCAAGATTAAGTTGTATATCTTGAATCTAGAGTTAACTTGCGAATGCATGAATCAAGAATTGAACCTAAGCTAGTATAAATAGATGTGCATACTCAATTGTGAGTACATGAATTCTATATAATTGATAGCCACAAAGAGCATCTAAGGAGAAGAAGGCAGAATTCATGCAAAGATCATAAATAGAATACATCAGTTATCAAGAACACATAGAGGCTACCGACGAGCAGATAAAGGTAATACTCAATCATGGAAGGATGATTAATAGTATTTTTGTAGCTTTAGAGGATTTGTTATCAAGCAATTGAAGATTTCATATTCCATTAGATCAAAAACCTATGTAGTTGCATTCTTACAAGTGCGTCACATCAAAATTCCTTTTGTAGAAGGTGGACTTAACCATCCTTTGTAAATCTCTTAATAGAGTGCACACTTAACAGTGTTGTTAAAAGCTTCAAATGAAGTAGATCTTAACAGGTCTCTACTGTAATACTCCTAATAGGGTAGGTCATCAGAAGTGACCAAATTGTAAGCCTTAACTGGCTCTTCTTATATGCAGATAGTGAAGTTTTGTGGGTAACAATCCCCACCGCAGTTTTTTATTCCTAACAGAAGTTTTCTTCAATATCATATCTTGTGTCATGTGTTATCTAATTTCATGAATGCTTCTATTATTGTTACATATCAAAAAGAATGTATGATATGATTTCATATGCATAAATAAAGATGAACAAATAGACAAGTTAAATTACAAACTGATGACTAAGGGTTAATGGGCTAACCAAGAAAATTTTTAGAGGTACTGATTCACCCCTCCCCTCTCAGTACAAATTATCTCAATATAATTCTAACAATTGGTATCAGAGCCCAGTCTCTCTCTTGAAAATATTAAATACTTGAGAGAAAATATCAGAGCAATGGATAAGTTTAGATTGGATATGACTATTGAGAATGAGCAGTTACAGATGCAAATAAACTTTGAGCAGTATAAGGAGGTGAAGATAAAGCTAAGAAAACTTCTTGATGAAAGACAGATTATGGCAACCAAGCTGAATGAGAATGACTACAAAGAAATGGAAATACAAGAGTGCTTTGAAACAATAGAATCATCATTGAGAAAAGCTTCAAATACATCAGTTGAAGAAATTACAAGTATGCAAGAGATAAATCTACATCTGACAGATCAAATCAAGATGCTGCAAATTGGTCAATAGACTCAAATAGTAAAAATAATTGATGTTATGAATGATGCAAGAAAATCTGAAAATGAAAGAACACTAGCCATTGATGACAGGAGGAAAATTGCAAAGAAGCTCCAAGATAAAGAATTAGAGATTCAAAGACTCACTGAGCATCACCATGAGGTCACCAACCAGATTATTCTTATGAGTCAAGAAGCAAACAGATTAAATACAGAACTCATAGAAAGAATACAGACCATTGGTGAACTAAGGGAAGAAAATGTAAAATGAAAGCATGAAATCAGAGTTCAAAATCAACACAATGAACTGATCAAAAAGGCTGAGGATAGCAACAAATGAATGGATGACTTTGTTGATGGAAAAAGAATAGTCAACAACTACAAATTATTAGGGTACAATGAGAATGGAGAATCCTCAAGTCAATCTGATAAGAGGAATGCTTTCACAACCCCAAGATCCAAGAAGTTGTCATGCAATCACTGTGGAAAACCATGCCACACCTTAAACATCTGCAGAAGCAAAATGAAAGGTATTTCTCAAGCACAATCTACTTTTATTGGTAATTGTTATAAATGTCAAAAGAAAGGACACAAGGCACATGAGTGCAGATCCAAAGTGATAAATCCAAAGAGAAAAACCTACATGGACAAATAATGTCCTAAATGCAAGATGAATGGGCATACACACAAGGAATGCTGGAAAAAGAACAAGAAGGCATGGACTCAAAAAGAAACTGATAAAATCTACAAACCAACCAGAGAGGGTAACTCATATGTTTGGGACTATAACACATGGGTAACTTGCATAGCATGTGGAAGGTATGGTCATATTTCTGCCAACTGTATGAGAAAATGGACCAGAAGGTCAAGAGGATGGACCAATCCAGGCATGGCATGTTTACATTGTCATAAAGTTGGACATGTGATAAAAGATTGTAAAGACTGACTGACAGACACAAATACACATCCCAATCAAATTACCATTGATGACATCAAAAGAATGAGAAACAAGGTGTGGGTAAAAGCCACAAACATTGAAGGTGCTAGTACAAGCAATGCAAATGGTGACACCCCATCCACTGGATCCGGTGACATCACTACATCTAACTAGATTGCACAAGTAAGTATGGAACTTCATTATCACATGTTTTATTATGCATCAGTTCCATTACACATAGTTCATATTATTATATAGGCATGAATAAAGATGCAATATATTGTTACTTGATAATCTACTATAAAGAAACCATCGGTTATTGGGCACAATCTGTATCGGTGAACACACACAGAAAAGACATGCAATAATTACCAGAATGTACCGGTCATTACACAAGTTGTGTGTAACCCAACGAGTATTAGTATACACTGAATCTACAAATTTTTTTGTCGCAATATCACCGACGATCATTGGTGAAGTCTCCAACACCGCTAAGCTACCCCGACGCTTTGCAAAGACACTGGAGGAGTTATGAATGTATTTACCGACAGAGGCAGTCTTCATAAAATGATGAAGTTGGTAAGCATTAATGACAACTTAGGGAACCAAAAGGTATAAAAGCTTGATGGGTAAGCTCATTTTTGCACCCACAATTTTCAAGAAGCGTAGAGCAGAGCAGAGCAATTTCAAGCAGTTTGAGAAGTGACCCAACAGAAGTCATTCACTGAGCATACAAATTTGAAGGAGATCACAGACATTCACTAAGTTTATTCACTCACCGATAAGCACTATTTTGATTTACAGAAAATCCCTAAAATCTTGAAAATGATGGCATCGACATCTAGGGTAGAGAAACTTAAGGATGACAAGAAGAAACCGTTTAAGCTTGTTAAAAGAGGGGCATGTGCTGAACCAAAAAATAAGTTACATCCTGAGATAGCCTCTCAACCAGATGATTCTAGAGAATTCTCCCAAATCCCAGCTAGGGTTTTATTGGTTGAGGACGTTAGGTCCTATATACACTATAAGATCTTGGAGATAGGAGATCTAGACCTAGACAACACCTATAAGGAACTTTGTGATGATGGTGGCAAGCTCAAAGAAGAGCATAAACACTTAGAAGTGAAAGGTCTGACAAATGCACTTCATTTCCCGAAGGTTTTTAAAATAGAATGGATTAAGATTGTTCTAAGAAGAGTACATAAAAACACTTTGTGGTTGAAAAAACCAAAAGCTATAACAAAATATGTTATACACGTAGTGACATGCTATCCAACAAATGAGAAACCTCAGGCTCACAAACATCCTTCTCTTACAGAAGTGGAAAAGTTAACCGGTGCTAAATCAAACAAGAGGGGACTGAAGGTAAACACTATCACCGATGTAGAGCTAAAAAAATTTTCTTGCATAGTTGGATATAAGATATTTCAAGCTAGCAGAATGAACAGTATCTCTAGCACAGCAATGAGCACAGCCTACAAAATCATCAAACTGGGGAAGAAGATGGATCTAGCAGAGATCCTATTGCATCAATTTCAGGAGAACATGTGCACCATAAGGTCTTCATAGATAAATACATGTAAGTTTGGTTCCCTCTTATTATATATATTCTTCTACTTTAAGAGTACTTTCCTTCAATTGGAAAAGTAGCATGGGACACCAGCAGACCCATTACCATGCAAATTAGTGAATTCATTGAAACACTAGGCACAAATTTTGACAATATTATGCATGAGCACTTTAAGACAATTAAGGATATGCTACAAGTAAGAAGTAGAATTCCTGAAAGTCTAATTGAGGAATACAAAGATGACATTTGTTTTATGGTGGATACTAACTTCACCTACATTCAAGAAGTAGTCCCAAGGAAATCTTGGCTAGAAAAGCATGATTATGAAATTAAAACTAGATTAGCAACAGAATGCATTCAGGCATTACTAAATGAACATGTTGACAACAAACAACTGAGATTTGGCACATATGAGGAAGAAAAACTAAAGATTAAATCAACACTTGTTGTCAAGAAGGCTGTCAAGCAGTCTAAAAGAATGGTCAAGAATTTGAAAAAGAACTTGAATATATCTTCTGATGGTGAAGAAGAAGAAGAGGGCAAGGAGGAGCAAGAAGGTAAGGAGGAAGACACCAAGGAACAGCTTCCCATCGGTGATGTAACACCTGCCAGGAAACCCGAGAGGAAAATACATAAAATATCTATAAGATGCAAGTAATATTTTTTTTTTTGTTTAACTAGAATAATATTCATCATTGTACTTCATATCTCTAAAATAAAAATAAAAACACTTTTCTACAACTTGAATGCAAGATTTATTCAACTTAAGTCCTCACAGGTTCCCTAACGTCACTACTAAAGCAACATTATCTAAACTATTTACATGCTTAAGATATCCATTTAATTATGAGCTTAAAAGATCTACATTAATTTTAATGCAACAAGGTAAATTTCACTAACTTGTTTCTTTCATTAAACATAAGTTAATCATCTAACATCATTATTCCTTTTATCAATTGATGCCATTAGATCATATTGATTTTATAAATATCTATTATCATTTGTACCAC
Source organism: Thuja plicata (assembly GCA_018584345.1). Taxonomy (NCBI): domain Eukaryota; kingdom Viridiplantae; phylum Streptophyta; class Pinopsida; order Cupressales; family Cupressaceae; genus Thuja; species Thuja plicata. The sequence continues at coordinate 562,440 of MU221915.1, forward strand.
TTTCCTCTAAACATTTAGGTAAGAGATTAGTATTCATAAGGTAGACATTATGCTAGGTACTTCGTTACCCATAAACATGAACCAACCCTTAACATTACTATCAAGTTACTATCTTGTTTCATTATTTCATAACTAATCATTATTAATAATTCCAATCACTAACCTATCATTTCTCAACAATTTCCTTTGACCCTTTCTTCAAGAGAGAATATATTATTGTTGTAGTACATCATTAGATATAACTATATCTAAGATTATTTCCTTTATATATTAATAACATAAGAGAATAGGAGAAATAACATAAACACTTTCTTTTAATGCTAATAACATGTCCAATATATCATATATTCTTTTCCCTTTCTTTTACCTAGGACTACCCATTCCATTATCCACTACTTTGAATTCAGATTACATTAATACTTCAAGATTCTTTATAGGAGATTACAATTACATGAATAAAAATACATAAGTACCTCTCAACATAATAAAATATCCAATAGGAAGTCTTCAACTGCAGATCTGAAAAGGAACATGTGCTAGGAGCATCCAAAGAACCACACAAAATACCTCGATATAAATATTAACCACCCAACCATGTGGGACCAATAGGCCCACTCCCCTGATCTATGAGATAGAACCAAAGGCCCATGCAAGAGGTAACAACTAGGACATTCCTAAGGTGGTGATAAATTTTCCCCAAATTCACAACACAAAAAGGAAAGCCAAGAAGACCACAAGGACTACCAAAGGCATGATCAAAATTGGTAGGGAATCTAAGCTACAATCTAGGTGAGTGTCATTGCATAGCCCTCACCCCTTGGGTTGTCCTGGTACTAGCCACTCCAGGCCCCGGCCCCCAAGTAGGCACATGCAGAATTAAATGCCTTTCGTACCGACAAGCGCCATTCGATTGTACCTATGCATAGGTACCTTCTCCCACTCCCATACATAGCCTTTACTAGCGCTAATGTCATGGGTGAGGCATAGATTAATCTTTTTAGTGTTTGAACCCATTCCCATAAGTTTAATTAAATTTTCACTTGTTAAATAACTCTTCAGTCGGTTATCTTGGTTCTAGCCACTGAGGGCCCCGGCCCCGCACTGAGAGCCACTCACCTAGTGTACTTAAGTTCCCTAACCTACATAAAATAATAATAATAACATAATAGATCCATTATATAGTATACAAGGTTTCATATCAATATCATAACAACAATTGATTGAGTTTAGGAAAACATATGTTGTCCCTAGTCCACTAGACAACCCTAAACCCTGATATGACATTCAGAATGTTGCAAAAACATAAGAAAAAATCAGAGTGATATTATAAACATATTCAGAATACACATAGATCCAAACCAAGAAAAAAAAATCCTAATAGTCTCTGGTAACCATACAACACCCTAAATCTTGGTAATGTTCTTAAACTGATATATTCCCAAAAAGGATTAAAAGGATTAAATGCAAAGAATAGCAATCATAGAAAAATTGCCAATATATTCCAAAAAAGAAATAATAAAACCAATATCTTCAGTGGGGATTTAGGTAACATAATTATAGAGTCTCCATTTCATTTTTTTGACGATCCAACGATGGGAAAGAGAGTTATGACTTCTGGTTTAAAGCAGAAAACTCTGGTTAAGGTTTCAGACCTGCCTTCACTAAAATGATTGTAATTATCACAAAACACAATAAAAATGACCCAAACCAATTGGAAATTAAATAAAAGACATTTTAGGATATATTATATCAAATTCATACTTCTATATTATCATAAAATTCTATAGCATATGAATACATTTGAAAGAAAAATTGGAATAGAGAAATGACAGGTATAGTCTACCAAAATGTCAATAATAAGGGATTAATTCAACCCTAAAAAAAAAATAAAAGAGATACCCATTTCAGATCTATGAATTTTAATTCTAGTAAACCAATTTATAAAATCCCTAAATGAAATTTATATTATTATAGTCATATATCTTCAAAAATGGGTTGCTAAAAACCCTAGGAAAACACATGACAATTTTCACAATCAAAAACTCTAAACTTTTAAATAAATATAGGAATGAAAATTACAGATATAATACATCATTAAAATATGTAAATAGATCCATATTTTATCATATTATTTAATCAACCAATAAATTCAATCCATACCTCAAACCTTACGAAGATTCAACCGAAGAAGACAAAAGAGGAAGACAAATCCAAACTTGAGATGCATCCTTCAAACCCTATCCACTTTCAAAAATCTCCATGAAATAAATCACCAATCCAAATCAATGAATCCCTCTCTCAACTACTGAAACTCTCACAAAAATTTCTCTCTCCCAAAAGCAAAGATAACCCTAATTCATAAAGATATATGCTTACAAACTCTCCCTCACATCTCCTAAGTTTTTCTCCAAAATCTACATGAAAGAAAAGTCATCCTCCCCTCAATGATTCAGCCCCCAACCATTCCTTCCCTTAAAATGAAAAATAGTGCATATAAATATATTTCCAAAGGTTGTGAGGAAAGGTAACCAACTCCCAACTAACTCTTAACTAAAGGGCATTATTAAATAACTTAATATAAGAGTAAACTCACAACTATATA